>JAKSZP010007001.1:0-79164 GCA_022478985.1 Massospora cicadina
AAAAAACTGGCCTCCTCTGATCCTCTGCATTGGGATCAATATCTACATAGTGCTATTATGGCATACTGGATTAGCTATCACCGATTTTAAAAATGTTCTCATTCCATGTCTTGTATGGGTGGAAACCAGGCATACCTGCCCTCTTACCTAAGGAAGTATTCTCTTCTATAGTGGAAGAACCAGAGAGATATGAGAAGATTGGCTCAGCGTATAATTTAACTCCAATCTGAAGCTATGACCAATCTAGCAAGGATAGTGACAAAAAAAGGACAGGCTGCCAATGAGTTCTGAACCCCATACCTACTTTCCAAGTATCTGACATGGTGTTGTACTACCATAACCACATCTTTCCTAGAAGCGGTAAGCTTGGATCAATTTAGGAGGGTACCTTTACCATCATCTACAAGAGAGGAAATGATTACTTCTTAAAAAATCTAGCTACTGGTATCAAAATTAATCGTGTAAATGGGCGTTTCCTTCATCCATATTCTCCCCCTCAAAATTCTCGAGGGGGGTGATGTCAGACATTTGCCCTTACAGCTGAAAACTAAGAATGTTTTAGGTCGCATTCATCTGAAAAGCATAAATGTCGGCCATTTGTGATTCCCCAATGCCATTATGAGGAAATTTAACAAAAATGACGATAAGAAAGGCCCAAAGACTCTGGCCAATTCTCGGTGGAGCCCCATAAACTGGGTTAACACCAAATCAAAACCCACATGGGCACATTCAGTAAAATCAAACAATTGGATTTCGCTGATTGCTTGATGGACTTTGGGGAAACCATGGAAGGTACTCCACCAACAAGCACCAAGTCCTTCACCACATCTGCGCGGGGGCCACCTCCTTTTATAGGCGTGGTGGTGGGCCCCTGAGGCGAGAAAAATTTCTTGAGTGGTGATTGGTTGCAGTACAACAAAGCCTTGCTGCATGGTATATTCTGCCCCAAAACCCCAACATCCATTTTCCCAAAATTCACTAACTTTTCTCCAAGATCTGAAAGAATTGACACCCATATTACCTAAATTGGAAAGCATTGAAGATATTTTAAACCTATTCCCAAATCCCTCCAACCTTCAAAAATAGTATAAATACTAGTTATTGAAAGTTGGAAAGGGGTAGCTTCTCGTTTTTATCACCACGCTCACATTGAAAATTAGAAAAATCTAAATCTCATAGTTATCTAATTTATTTAGTTAAAAATTCTTTTTGGGATCCAGCGGCTTAGCACCAAGAAATCATAATCATGCTGTATTCCTAAAAATAGATTTGATAAAGTTACTATCAGATTGAGTTGCCCACAGTGAAACAGGAGAAATGCGCTATTATCACTTCCAAAGGGTTTTCCAACTGACCCATATGCCACAAGGGCTGTGTATTGCCCCAGCTACATTTTTATGGGCCATGGACAGCATTCTCGGCAACAAGAGGCTGTTGTGCATCCTCATGTACCTTGATGATATCAATATCCTTTCACGTACTTTCTCTATGAATCTTACCCATCTGGAGGAGGTCTTCCGCCAGCTTGCTGAGGCCAATATCAAGATCAAGCCCCTTAAAGGCCACTTCTTTAAGGACCAGCTGGAGTCACTTGGATTGTGGTAGATGTGACTTGCTGAAACCCCAACCAGCCAAGGTGGAGGCTATCTGAAAGATGACTACACCAAATTGTAAGCGTGATATACAAGTAGTTTTAGGGATGGTCAGATATTACTGACGCTTTATACCCAACTTCAGTTGTATTGGAGGTCCGCTGTTTGAGCTTATAAAGAAAGATGCTGCTTTTGAATGGAAGGAACGCAACAATGCGCTTTTGATACACTTCAGATGGCACTAATCAGTGCACCAGTGCTGCGCTACCCAAATTTTGAAAGAGAGTTTATTGTCCGGACGGATGAATCTCTTTCTGCTGTAGGGGCGGCCCCATCCCAAAAAGATGATGAGGGGGAGGAGCACCCAGTGGCGTACTGCAGTTGAAGCCTGAATTGCCATGAACGTAATTATATCGGAACTAAGTGGGAGTGCTTAGTGGTGATATATGTTTATAAGTAATTTAGAGTGTTTTTGCGTGAAATGAAGTTTAAGGTTGTAATGGATCATACTTCCTTACGCTGGTTGCAGAACCTCAAGGAGCCTAAAGGGCGTCAAGCCCAATGGGCCCTCAAACTGCAGGCTTTTGACTTTAAGATCCTCCACAGACCTGGAGCTAAACACCAGAACGTTGGTTGCTTGTCAAAACTGCCAACAGTTGCCGTTACAGCAGATCTGAGTGACATGATTCATAATAAAATGCTTAGTAGAAGATATAATGATGAACTGCTTCAAGTCATAAAAGCGGTAAACGAGATGTGAGCCAATAACTTCTAATTGAATAGTGAATTTACAAGTGGATTGGCAATTCTATGGTGAACTTCCCGTGACCCTTGATATGGCCTAGCATTATCATGAGTGCATATAAGGCAGTCAGACATGGTGGAATGTGCAAGGCATTGGAATTTATTAGACACTCAGCATTATTGGTAAAGCATGAACTTTGAAGTGCTTGAAACTATCTCCTGATGCCACCAGTGCCAAGTGAAAAAGCGGTTTTCCAAAAGACCTTGTACTAATTAGTGAAACTGCATTTTGGTTGGCATAAGGTTTACCTGTATGTTGTTGGCCCTCTGCCAACGGGAGCTAACCAGTCTAAATACATTCTGGTGGCTATTTAATACTTGATCAGGTGATTTGAAGCGTGGGAAAGACAGGATTTAGAGGCGGTCACAGTGGCCAAGTTTATAATAAAATGTATTATCCAGTGACATGGCTGCCCTAAGTTCCTCCTTAATGATGATGGAATTAAATTCGCTTCCCAAATCTTCCTAAAGGCTAAACGAGTTGATGGCCATCTATGGGGTTTTGATGACCCCATATCACCATGAGTCTAATGGTATTGTTAAGAGTTAATGGGACATAATGAACATACTATATAAACTGGTAGTGGATAACCTTTAAATTGGAGTCTCTTCTTTCTACTGCCATCTTCGCTTATAAAATTAGCTACCATTCTGCCATGGGGAAGAGTCCCTTTCAAGCACTATATGGACGACACCCTGCTCTTCTGTCTTTGCTCTATGATTGCATAGAAGATACCAGCGGAATGGATTCATCAACGTTATTTGAAAAACCTAGAGGACATGTTGATCAATTTGCAAACCAAAGCTTACTCCTTCAGCTTGGCTAAAAAATAAGAATTCAGGCTGCCGATTGATAATGGTGTAGTGGACTAGCACAGTTCAAAGACATATATCAGGTTCTATTCCATGACCAACACAGGTTTGATCAGAAACACAAATAGGCCAGTATCAGGATTAATTCATTTGATGTTATTGAGAAAACAGGTTTTGACGCCTAGACTATCAAGGACCCTGTGAGTGGTCAGATTATTAACCAAGTGCACATGAAGTTCCTCCGGGCATATAAACAATAGGAGACTTATTGTCCAGTCAAGGGGTGTAATGTCAAAATCCTGATATGAATGGACGATAAGCCTAAAATAGCTAAGGCAGATTGGCTATAATCCGCTTTTATGATTTATAGAGTATAAATATTTGAGTGGCTTGGGATGAGGTGATACTTGGTCAGAAAAAGTTAGTATTTCTATCAACTCCAAATAAGGCAATAAGGCAATGTCAAAATTTGACAAACATTGAGTAGATTGTCTCAAACTAAGCCAATAGGTAATAAAAAATACCATACTCTGCCAGAGCCAATAAAAATATGGCAGAACTGAATAGTCTAAGCCAAAGGAGCGGTATTAACTAAATTCACTGATATGTAAGCAAGATAGGACGATTGAAGAAGGAGGATTGTTAGTAGAGAAGAGAGAGTGGAACAGCAAGTATTTACTGTAGATATTAAGAAAAAATAAAGAAGTGTTGTCAGGGCTGAATGACATTGATTGTTTGACTAAAAAATAAACCCTTTGAGAAAACAATCATTAATAATAGATTACTCTCATTGATGGATCATTTGATCCTTCCCAATTTATCCACATAGCTAGAATCATCCCAGAACCGCCTCGTTTGTACTTGAATCGTCCTAATTATGGTAGCTAATAATTGCTATGATTTTATATTATTATGGCCAATTATGGGATCCACTTGGGTGAACCAAGTGAATTTATGGCACAAACCTAATTGCAATTTCAAATCTAATGCATTTATGATCAAGGAATTCTATTTTCTATGCATGTTAATCATTATAATTGGCATGATAGTACCTACATATGGATGGCCCAAATAGGGTGTACCTAGTACTATTGAGAGGCCTGCTGATGTCCCAATTAGGGGTGCATCATTATTCGAATTCTATGTTTTTTTCTCCCCATTTATAGTATTTTGTCAGCTGTATAATAAAACGTATATTGGTCTGGTTGAGAGGCGAATATACATCACTGAAGTGCTAATATCCAGCCTAATAATCTTCCCAATTACAAGAGTAGTAGTGCCTCCAATCAGGCTTTAATAATTGTAATTTAGTTAATTCAAGGGCCAAATTAACTTGTGGAATTTTTAATAACCAATGTCATAATCCATAGCAGATTGGCATGGTTTTAATGAACTCATCTAATAGATGAGTATGGCCAGGAGATTCCCTATAGGCATTTCTACTGGCGCCTGGCCCTAAAATAAAATAATTATTTTTCCATTTTATAATATTTTCATCTTATATCATCTTATATTAATTTGATTTTTATATTAAGAAATGTAGACAAGCATTCAAGGGAGCTTGTCATAATTACCTGTGTCTGGAGAGTTCCCAATTAGAGTGGTAATATATACCCAGAAGAGACCAAAAGAGTCAGTAAAAGTCGTTTAGCTTTGTGAGCTTCTAAACTGTTAGGAAATACCATAAGACACATAGCATAATCAAGGTTTTATTGGTTAAAACTCTTCCTGATTATCAAAACAAAAAACATATCTAACAAGCGAGCAAACCCCTAAAATCTCACAAGTGGTGCTCACTAAAATCCACGCTACACCATTTAAAATATATAATTCATCTGAATACCAGGCAGAAGCTGCCAGAAATTATGATGAAAACGACATAGAAAGCAGTGACCAAGAAATTACTGAGTACATCAGCACTGCACGCCAGAATACTGAGAAAGTACTTCATACTCCTTAAATCTAATCACAATGGGAGGAGGGCATGTGGACACAACAGGCCCTATTGAGTTTACCTCCACTAGTTTAAGGAGATGATGGAGACCTTATTCCATGGGTATAGGATTAGTACATCGCAGGTGGACCCATCTTTTGGGCTGTTTTACTACTTGAAGGATCAGGACTTCAAGATTAGATGTATATGCGGTACTGAGAGGCCGCCATGGTAACTCTGGTTAAACGCCTCAACTGTACACAAGCAACAAATGAGTTCTTGGTTAGCTTCATACAGCCCACAATCGAGCACATTCAAAGGATTTTGACTCAGCAGAATCTAGAGCTTGCAGAAATATATAGAGTACAAGAGGAGGAGCAATCTTACCGCATGAACTTACTGGATAAGCTGTGTTCTAGCTTCAACGAAATTAGAAAAGCTATCATCAATAATATGGAACAGGTCAACGATGCCCATGGAAAAGTAAACACTTTGGAAGATCAACTTAATGAAAAAGTTCCAAAGATCGCAGCTGAGGTCCTCTCTATATTTGGATTGACCAGTGAGTGGGTCAATAATATTAGTAATGCTGCCAGAAATTGGAAAAGTACTCCAAATTTCTGTCATCTCGGACTGAATTTTGACTAAAGATGCCACTTTTGCTCGGAAAAATTACCTGGAAATAAAAAACATGTATGTTCAGCTCAATGAATATGTCTAAGTGAGTTGGGCATATTACAAAAAAGCGTCAAAGATCTGGCTGCCATGCCAATAGGGCTGTTTAATGAGGAAGATTTCGCGAAAATTCATGAAGAATTTATAAACACTGGTGAACAATCTCGTCCATGCAAGCAAAGAATGTCAAACTTACTAAGAACAAGATCTTCAAACACAACTATCAGCAACAAATGTCCATGTTTCTAGTCTGACCAAAGATGTGAAGCATATACTGGCTTCTCAAATCATCTTTAGACTTTGCATGAGGATCTTAAAAAGGAAGTCAATGCACTAAAGGAGAAAAGTTGCAAATGTTTGACCAGTTCTTGAAGGGAGAGAAGTAAAACATCTAAGTATTTTGGCAGAAAACAACTGAGGAAATTACATAAAGCCCGAATTCAGGAGTCTGAATCAAGTAGTTTAAAACAATTTCATAAACCAGAATCTTCAGGGGTCAAGACGGATGATGAAATGGATATTTCAGATGTTTGTTTGATGCCAAATATTCTTGCTTCCCTCCCAACTCTAGATGACACTCATTGCAAACGTGGTCCAATTCTGACTGAAGATTCCCCAAGACATTTAAACTCTAGACAAAGCGTAACTCCTCTGGCCAACTCTTGGCGCGATGACTTCAAGCCCTTGAGTTTGATAAAATTTGACAAAGAAGGAATCATATATTAGTCTTTAAATTGTTCAAAAAGCTATGCAAGGAGGATCTGACCATGCAAAGTCTACTGCTCTCATTAATTGTCTGGACTCACATAGTGTCAATCTTCTTATACCCTATTTGGGTGATGATTAGTCCTATTCAGATGTAAAAAACGCCATCATAAGACATTTTGGAGGCCCTGATAAACTATTCGCAAAAAAATAGACCTGCTAAATATCGAATTCTAGAGGAACAAGTCTATCAGAGACTTTATGAATAGATTTTACCATGAGGCTCAGGTCTCACTCAGTTTAAATGCCATAAATGAATTTGATGCAAAGATTGCCATGTAGCATGATGTCAAGACATACTATGACTTGATGCGTGTCATGATTCCAGCCTTTAATTGGCTCATGGGAGCATAAGAACTTATGAATTATTTGAGACAGTGTGCAAGTAGCTTTGAAGCCCCTAATCGGCCCAAAGAGCAATCAAAGTTTCAATTTTTTGGACCAAAAATACAAATTTGAACGAACAGGGAAAAAACAATCGGTTTAAAATCTGAAAAACGATCAGCAAACAGGGCCAATTACCTGTTTTAATTGTGGCCAAAAGGGACATTTTGCTAGCCAATGCTACAGATGGCCAGATAAAAAACCTGAGGTCAACGTGGCCTTAAAGGTCAACAATGAAGAGAAGGCGGGAAAAAAGCAGGTGGAGTAGAGGCGGAATGCTCTACCTCCATAATTCCTTAATGCACATTTCACCTGACTTGGCAAGCTTTTCTTGGCTGAAGAAATGGCTGAAGATACCCTGCACCACATCGTTGCTGAATATGCTTCTATGGTTACCACCTGAGCCAAAGCGAAAAATTTAAGCAACCGGAGGTCACTGAAGAAGCTCAGGCCAAAGTAGCAAAACCCTACGCCAAACAAACATCAATCAATAGATGAGTAACCATCCTAAATGTTCATTCGATCTGCCCACACTACAGGACGTGCAAGTGGCCATACCCATGAAGACTCTAAGAGAGAATTTTTCAGAAAATCTGCTTAAGTCTGAAGCCCCAATTAGAACTAAACACTTACTCCAATATTCACTTAATAACCAATAATGATACATACTCTGAATGTAGATATGTTGATAATGCAGTAAATAAGGTTTAGGTTTGGGCCATTATTAATAGTGAGGCAACTATCAACATTGTGAGTACCAAACTGGTCAAAAAACTGTAAATTGAGCCCAACGTTGCACATTGTCAAAAATATGGTACAGCAGGAGCCCACAACACTAAGTCGCATAGGGCCTGTAGCACATTACCATTATGTTTCAGATACATTGTAGTGACAGCACCGGTCATAGTATTACTGAATACCTGCTAAAATATCCTTATTGGGACCAATTTCCTGAGAAGATTTGGTGTTGTAATGAAATGTAAGGAAGATATGTTGACTACCTTGGGACAAAGCATTCCATTATATAATAACAAAAACAGAAAGGCAGAAAGGAAGCAGCCGAATTTATTTTGTAACCTTGCCTAAAAGGATGGGATTTTCCGGTTTGAGTATACAAAATTACGTTTAAAAATTGATGCTCTTCCAATGCAGATTCACAGATCAAAGGGAATCCCATTACAATTGAATCAGCAGATTACCGTGATGCCTGAAAGTCAAGTATTCATCCCTACCATGCTGACTATTAAAATACCTGAGGGACTTTATGGGGAAATATAACAGTCATTGGGTAGATCTTGATTAGAGCTGAATATCACACCTGAGATAGTCATTCCAGGGCATGAAGAGATTCGTACCTTATGTGCAAACCCCCAGAATTGGCCCATTGAGATACAGAGGCATCAAGTTATTGCCTACCTGCATCTATTTCTGACCACCGAAATTCAGACATTTCATAATATAAGACATTGAATAAAATAGGACTTCCTAATGAGAAAACCATAAGTATTAATAATGTTATTCCTAAGTCAAATTAGGGAACTTGACCAACCCAGAAAAGGCTCAAGTCCAGAATTTATTTCTGAAATACTGAGATATTTGCAAAAGATAATATCAACTTATGTTGTGCTAGAGATGTGATACACACTATTCATACTAATGACCATGAACCCATCTGGCTACACCCAATTGGATGTTTGAAAGCATCAGAAGAAGTTGTTTCCAAAGAAATAAAAACAACTCCTAGATCGTGGAACGCTGGTCCCATCAAAAGCCCTTGGGCCTTCCTGATTCTAATAGTGAAAAAATGGCATGGGAGCAATCAGGTTGTAATTGATTATCAAAAATTTTAGATTTTAAATTTATTGCAAGGAAGGCTGACCATGGGAATTCACTTCCAAATTTGATCCAAAATAGACAAAACTTAGTAACAGGGAAGGCACCCCAGAGAAGCGATGCTATCTCTTGTTGAAAGCAGGAACGCTACTTATGGGGAGGGGGAGGGAACGTGTGAAGGGGCCGTAGCCACAATTGAACACGTGTGGAGGAAAGGGTCTGATTTGATGAACCAAACTGGGAATCAGGAGGAGACCAGCTGTCGGTGACATGGTGGGAGGTATTTAAACATCCACGCCTGAAAGTGGTCCACCAAATGAGATTGGAATCTGTGGACAGCTTCTGGGAGGGTGGGGGTGGAGCCTGTGATGGCATCCAAGACAATCGTGTGGATAGTCCACATGGCGATTGCAACCACCAGAGCACGGAGGGAGGGTGGAAGGGGGAGGCCATTGATAAAGCAAACATATCTCTTGACAGACTGAAGGGATGTGTTTGATCCTGGCCAAGCAGACGTTGAGCTTCGCGCCATATCGCTTTAGAGGTAGGGCACTTCTCCAGGCGGTGGAACAGCGTTCCATACTGGCCACACACGACGCAGGATGAGTGTAAAGCGTTAGAGTGCTCAGCTGTATGGTACACCCACCTCAGGCAGCGCCACACATGGGAACGGATTTGAGGCTGCAACAGAGGATGGTGTGCGTATTTCCAAATAGTTTTTTGGGTCTCAAATAAAGTAAGGGATGTTCATCATGTCCAGGTATTCCACCCTGGATAGGACATGGGGCCGTGTGGGGATCACGTCATTTTGGATGGATAGCCCCTGTACCTCTTGTGTGAACTGAGGAGAGGGGCGGCCTCTCTGGGCTGTGTGTCTTCTAATATGAATTCTCCACTCAGCGCTCCGCGTGGAGAGGAGGATTCGTTTGTAGTGGGTTTTAGTCCCGTGAGTACCTGTGGCCGATGGGTGTGAAGCCAGGTATTTCATCAGGGAGTGAGGGTTCGATGGATTGTTAAGGCCCAAGGCGCGAGAGAATTTGGAGCGGGCTGCGCGGGACCAGTGTTGGGAGGGGAGCGTAGGGGCGGTGACGGCCGCAATCCAGGTGCCCAGGATCTTGGCAGCATGGGCTTTGAAGTCAAGCAGGCCCATGCCTCCATGATGATGAGGGCCAAACATGACCTCTAGCCGTACTGGTGGAGGGCGGCCTGACCAAAGCCATCCTTGCAGCAGGGCATACAAGGATTTGAAAAAGCTTGGGGAGAAGGGGATGGCGTGGGCTCCAAACCAGACTTTGGATAGGAGCATAGAGTTGTCTAAAATACCCTGCCAGTAAGGGAAGTAGGGTGGGCTCTGAGGGAGGCGATGCGCTTCGTCACGTTGTCTAGAATACAACTCTCATTACTGCTGATGCGTACCCGCCTGCCTCCACCCACACGCCCAGATGGCGGACCAGCCCTATGGTAGAGCGCGGCACGAAGGGGAGCATCAGTGGGGTGGTGTGGGGTGAGCTGGGAGGGCGAGCACGTGTGCGAGCAGATGGGCCGGGCTGGGCACTGGTTGCTGGGGCCCAGCATTTTTGAGACCGACCAAGGAGGATGATTTTAATTTTGGAAGCGTTCAGTGCAGTGTTCCTTACCCGGGAGTACTCCTGGATGAGAGCTTCAAGTGCGCGTGCATCTTTATTATAAGACACCCCAACCACACAGTCATCTGCAAACGCCATCATCTTGACTGGGGCTTGGCCTGGCACATGGACCCCAGTGAGTTGGGCATTCACGTTTTTAAGTAGTGGGTCAAGGCTGAAGTTATATAAGAGTGGGCTAATGGGGTCCCCTTGGCGTAGGCCCCTTTTAGGGTGGACTACTTCCGTTAGGAAGCCTGGGCCACGCACTGCCATTGTTGCAGATTCCATAAGCATCATCACCCAGCTGTGAAGCAAGGGGGTAAGTGGAAATGTTGGAGGCAGGCCCTAAGGTATTCCCAGTTTACTCTATCATATGCCTTCTGTTGGTCCAAGAATACAAGTGCCCCAGAGGCTGTGGACTGGCATGCGTTAGCCACAGAGTGCATGTTGTCCCAAATCAACCTTCTGGGTATGAAACCAAATTGTTGTGGGGAGATGGTGGCAGATGCTACAATCTTTAAACGGTTGGCCATGATTTTTGTTAAAAATTTAGTGTCTGTGTTAGTTAAAGAAATGGGGCGCCAATTGGCTAAGTCTAGCTTATCCCCTTTCTTGAAGAGTGTGACGGTAAAGGCCTCATGTACTTTTGGTAGGAGGCGTGTTTCCAACAGGCTTTGGTTAAGTGAGGCGAGCAGCAATGGGGAAATATATCTGAAATTCTTTTGTAGAATTCATATGGAATACCATCTGGGCCTGGGCATTTTTGGTTTGGTGCACCGCGAATGGCTGTCCATAATTCGTTCAG
The DNA here is from genome assembly GCA_022478985.1 of Massospora cicadina. Taxonomy (NCBI): domain Eukaryota; kingdom Fungi; phylum Entomophthoromycota; class Entomophthoromycetes; order Entomophthorales; family Entomophthoraceae; genus Massospora; species Massospora cicadina. Next base: position 11,230 of record JAKSZP010007001.1, read on the forward strand.
AGTAATCAAATTCATTATTTCTGAGTAGCAGAAAACGGTGCAGATGTGGGCTCAGTCGAGAAATTCTGCCACTTCAGCTGGCTGAATTGGATCAGATTGGTACAACTTGGAGTAATACTTCTATGTTTTGATTGCCACTTCAGCTGGTGTATCTGCAATGGAATCATCCGATCTTTGCACCTGTGTGCAGGCCACGCTCTGGTGTGGTGCGAAATTTTTTTTAAAGAAATATGCAGTGCACTTGTCGCCTTTTGTGATGCATTTGGCCCTGTACTGAACACAAACCCAATGTTTGTGTTGCCTTTTGAGTGCATTGAGGTGGGCGGCTGCCTCTGCCCACTTCTGGCCCCATGCAGAGCTGTATCCTGTAGCTGGGATATTGGACTCCAGGTGTGCCAACTCTGCCAGAGTGTGCAAAATGACCGCTGATGTGGCTCGTGAGCATCTGGAGGAGAGGTGGCGAGAGTGACGGATGGTATTATTTTTGAAAGTTGCCCATGTGGAAATGAGTTCTGCACAAAATGATGCAACAAACTCTTTTGCCAAAGTTGCTGATTCCACCCATGTGGAAAATCCTGGTGACACAAGCTCGGAGGGGTGGATTTTACACCAATGTGGGGCCTTAGCAGCTGTGACAGGTAGGTGGTAGTTTATCAAGACAAGTCGATGGTTGGAGAAATGCATTTTTGTTGTTTTAAAGTGGGATATGTGGGGTTGGAATTTCGCCAGCGTAAGGATAAGGTCGATGCGGTGCATGGACCTTAATTGGCCATTGTAGACATGGGGGCACATCATGTTCTTGAGCAGTGGGGCTTGCTGCAGCTGCGCATCCATTAACCCAAGAGTGGCCTTTAGAACATGAAGTTCAATGTGGCCCTGGGGGGCGTGGGAGGAGGAAGGCCACCAGTCCTTTGGAGTGTTTAGCCAGCAGTTCATATTGCCAACTATGAAAGGGTCTGGGGGTAGCGGGAGGGATTTGACCAATGAGAAAAATTCCTGAAGCTCTTGTGGACCATTTGGGGCATAGATGTTGATGATAGCGTGTACCACGTCAGCCCACAAGAAGGTGACAACGAGGACTCAGTCATTGAGGAAGGTTTCTGATGATAAAAATTTGAAAAAATTATTTTTCTGAAATAGCACCCCACAGTGCTCTGTAAAAAAGGATGGGGATGGGAGGAGCATTGTTTTCCAAGCTTCCTCAGAACCTTGTGGACAGTGAGACTCCTTGATGGCCAGGATATCCACGGATAATTTTTATTGTAAAAACTCAGTTTCCTAACCTGGGGTGGGGAGGCCTTGAGTCCAGCAATATTCAACGTCCCTAAAGTGAAGGTTTCCACCATTGCACCTTAGGTGCGAGAGGGTGGGCACCCAGGCCCAGCAGCCTCCTCTAGATCCCCATGGGCCTTCACAGCAGCACAGGTGTTAGCAGCAATGCTATCGGGATTTTTGTTAATTTTTGCAGAAAGAGTTGCGTTGGCTTTAGCCTTTGCTTTTTGTTTCCCTAACGTCGGACGAATTTTTTGCAGTGCAGATGAGTTTGGTGCACCGTTGAGCGGGTCAAAAAAAATTTTCAGTTGGGAAGGGTCCCAAGTCAGTTTTGACTGGAGCTTGGGTGCAACAATTGGGTGAGATCGAGTCCCCCATCAGATCCTCAGATTGAGTGGCCCAATTGGCATGGGCTTCCCAATCTGATTGGTTAATGGATTCCCAAGTTGCTTCCACCATGAAGGTTTCAATGTCCTCCTGGCGTTGGGAGTGTGGGATAGTGGTGGTGGCTTTGGCTGCTTCCTTGGCCGCAGCCCTGTGGGCCTGCTTGGCCTTCTTCCACTCTTGCGGGGAGATAGGCTTTACCAGTAGGTAGCAGCCTTGTGCTCCCCACGGGAAAGCCTCTTTGGTGCTTGCAGTTGGTTCATAGTGCGCCTCTCCGCTGGCCATGGCCACCGAGGGGTGCTCTTGGAATGTGACGCCCTCCTTGGTAGGGCATGTGTGCGCCTTATGGCCAAATGCATCACAGTGGGTGCAGATGGGGGGCGCGCTGTCCACGGTCTCTCGGAATGGGTGGGTGGTATGCCCTGCAATATCAATAAAAGTGGAGTGTGGGATCTGGGTTAGGTCCTTCGCAATCTCCTCAGTTGGGGTCAGGACTGCGATGGCTTTGCCGGTGCACAGGTGTGGCATCAGCGTGAAGCGTTGCATTTTGAAAGATTGTATTTCGCCATATATGGCGAGACCATCTTTCAGCTGTTGTTCCAAAATGTCACGTTTTACCGTGGTAGGCAAAAAGTCAAACGTGAGAGAATTTTGTTTAATTTCGTCCACCTGGTGCATTTGGTTTCACTGACCCATTGCCCTTCAGGGAGGTCAACCACTACATGCACCGCAGCAGCCTCATCTGCTGCCTCTTTGTTTTTGAAACCTAGGTCCAGCCAACCATGTGACATGGAGTGAGGTGCGACATACACCGCGGTCAGGAAAATTGTGTGCACATCTTCACAAAATTTTCCCATAAGGCCATTTGTTTGATTTCCAGAAACATGTGGACTTTGAATTCCACTGACAAAAGTGGCTGGGAGTGTGGCGTGTTGATGTACTGGTTGCATTGTGCTTGTCAAGCGAGGAATTCCAAGAAAATAGTGACCGCCAGTTTTTTAAAACTTTTGTCTATTCCGCCAGTTTCTCTGGGGCATTTTTGAATGTTGGAGGCCGCGGGCCTTCCACCTGCTCCTCTTACCTTACTTGCCCAACTGCTCTCTGACATGGGCGCAGAATAGTCTCCTCTGTGAGATTATCTAAACTAGATCCAGACTTGAATTGATTAGGTTGCAAAAGTGATTGCAACGAGAAAGAAAAGTTACCAATGAACACAATCTTAGTAAGTTTAAAATTCTCTTGTGTTTTAGTTTATTTAGATGATATAAACTTCTTCAGCCGCATCTTCACTGATCCCTGAAACTTTTAGAGCCAGTTTTCAAGAGACTAGCAACCGTTAATTTGAATATCAAACCCAAAAGTGCCAATTTTTCAAAGACCAATTGGAATATCGTGGGTTTATTATTTAATAAAGAAGGACTCCAACCTCAGCCATTCAAACTGGATGTGATATCAAAGATGAAATGGTCTAAATCAAAGCGTGATATACAGGTTTTCCTGGGCACAATTGGCTATTATTGCTGATTCATTGCCAATTTTTCATGGGTTTGTAGAGCCATTGTATCATCATCTTCTTAAGGACAAGGTCACATTCAACTGGAATTGGGCCTGTCAAGAAGCATTCAATCTGCTCCAATCGGCCCTAATAACAGCCTCAATCCTGCAATATCCAGACTTTGAGCGTGAATTTATTATCCAAACTGATGCATCGCTTAAAGAATTCAGAGCCTTGTTGTCTCAAATAGGGGAAGATGGTGAGGAGCATCCAATCGCCTTTGCTAGTTGAACCTTAAAACTTAACAAGCGGAACTGCATGGTGACAGAACAGGAACGCTTGGCAGTCTTATATGCCTACAAGCAGTTTCATGTTTATCTACATGGAACTAACTTTACAAATGTAACAGATCATTCATCCCTAAGATAGTTGATCAACTTAAAGGAACCAGAGGGTCGATTAGTGAGGTGGTCACTAAAGCTTCAAGCCTATAATTACACAATTTAACATTGTGCAGTAGTGAAACACCAAAATGCTGACTGCTTATCCCGTTTACCTATAATTGCCACTGTCAGTTTGGCCGCAGATGAGCTATTCCAAAAGATGGTCAGTGGAGAATTTCAGGATGAGCCCAAATTGTCTTAAAAATTTCTTACAGATTTATGGAAAGACACTTCAATAAAAAAAATGAGATATACAAAAAATTATTAAAATGGAAAAAGTCCATTTTAAAGACCCTCAGCTCAAACAGACCTAATAATGGCGGCGCATAAAGCCATAGGCCATATTGGATTTAAGAAAACATAAGGGCATCTTAAAAGATACTAATAATGGGAGTTGATGCACTTTTATATCCAAGAAACACTGGAGTTTTGCACAAAATCCCAAATAAGAACCGTTCCAAAAGAGCACATCTTACCACTCGTTCAGACCAAGTTAGCCTGAAATACTGTATCCATAGATGTTGTTAGACCACTTCCCACTAGCAATTCCAAGGCCAAGTACTTCATCGTGGCTATTGAATACTTGACTAAGTGGGTTTAAGCCAAGGATATTCAGGATGTAAGTGCAGTGACGACGGCAAACTTTATCCTTGAGAATTTTATCCACAAGTTTGGTAGCCCACAGGTTATTCTGACCAATAATTGAAGCAATTTATGGCCAATGTTATACAAATCTTAACCAGCTGATGGGAGCAAGAGGTGTACTCTCTGCTCCCTAACATCCAGAGACAAACATAACTGTTGAGCACATAAATGGGACACTTGTTATTATTATCTGAAAGTTAACCTCAGGCAAATCATCTGAGTGGAGCCCGTTATAAGCTCAGCCATGTTCACTTACAACATATTATATCACTCTGCCACCAAGATGTCACCCTTCCAGGTTTTATATGGAAGCCATCCAGCCCTACCATTGCTGATGTTATGATTCTACCCAAACAGCAAATTCAAATATGTTGAATGATGGGAATTGATCCTGAACCAACCAAAAAAGCCCAAACTCCAGTCAGGGATAATCCCTGATGAAAGTCGGCAGCTATCAAAGTCAGAGATCAATCCTGATTCAATCAGAAACCCAAACTTCTGTTGGGCATCATCCTTGATGAAAGTCAACTAATATTAAAATTAGCGATTGACCCCAACTGATAAGGCCAAATCATGCTCCCTCAGAGCCATCTAACCTCAGGGTTCAAATTCAAGCCATGAGATGAGCATAAACAACTCAACCAAGGTAATTGGGCTTTTACCAAATCACTGTTTCCTTTAATTTATTAGATTATGGATTAGTCTGCTTAGATTTCCTTAGAACACCTCACCAAATTACTTATATAGCTGGTATTCAGCTAGTAAACCTGACGCTTTTTTCCCCTATTCACAATTTTAAGTTATAAATTGATTTGTTTTAGTTAGGAATTGCTTATTCAGAAGTAGTATCTGGAAAAAAACTTCCTGATTAAGAGAAGAACAAATAAGCAATTTAATACCCTGAAACTTTGAGTCCCCAAGCCTAAAAATATTAGGAAACAAGGTTTTACATCTGAGGTCTCGAAAAAATTGGTGTTCCCTGCTGGGAACACCTTGAGTTACAGTGAAGTATAATTTAAAACCCAACTATGAATATTAACAATATGGCATCTGATCTCATGTTAGATCTGGAACTCCTTAAGCTCTTGATTAATTTCCCAGCTATAATGCGCGGGATGGAGCAACGAATCCTCACCCTTGAGCAACACCAACTTGAACTTTAGGATGTGACTACTGAGTTCAGAAGTGAAATTTGGCAGTTATCCCTCTTATTGCCACCTTTCAGACCTTCAGGACACCCACAGCTAGGTAGACTCAATAATTGAGATATCAAAAATTTACAAAATAAAGTGGGCGCCCTCCATTCTTATGATACGTCCAGCAATAACAGTTCCCTTTTAGGTAAAAATGGTCCCCCTATGTCTATAAACTTTGTTAACCATTAACTCCCCCCAGTGGCATGTTCAGAAACATCGTTCAAAGAGAAGTATGTCCCAGTCAAATACAACATTTTCTCTTTCTTATTTTGTTATGAAAATGCTATGGAAGAAGCCACTGACACCCAGAGACTCAAGCATCTAACTAACTGTCTTAATTACATGGCTCAAGACATAATGGTCCCTCAACTGATGCATTGTCATACTTGGACTGATGCCAAGACTGTCTTTCTTCATGAATTTGGGAGCGACTTAACTTTAACCAACCAAAAACAGACTTTTATGGGTATCAGCCTTAATTGGGGGGAAACTATCAGTAAATTTACCCACTGTTTTTGCCTCAAAGCATAAACTCTGGCTGTAGGTAACAAGCTTATGTTAGACGATGCCATCACCACTGCATTATTGGTGTTTAAAAATATGCCTAATGTCATACTTTATCTTAAAGTGGTGAAGTCTAACTTAACGTCCCTCCTCCATATTAGAGAGGCTATATTGAAATTCCAGCTAAACTACATAAACCTGTCAGGCCACCTTATTTTAACACCAATAAGCCCAGATCTTAAGTATTGGCCGTTACGCCTCCCAATTCGCCTACACCTGAATTATACTTCTCTCATTGCAGAAGAAACAATCAAACGTTAACTGACTGCCACATCTTTCAACGTAAGTTGGCAAAAGATCAGTCAGTATAGGGCAGAGGATATCTATGCTGACGTAAAACAAAGTGCCTCAATACCCTTGTTCTAGCTCTAGCTCTATCCCCAGCACTTCAGGTTGTTTCTTATTAACAGCGCCAGTAGAAGTTAAACTCCTTTTGTACTCAAGGAAATAAACACCTACAGCTTTCTTACTTTTATGTTTGTTAGTTACCCCAACAAATTTTGACAGTAAACACTTCTATGGAAAGTCAAGCGCTGGAAGACAAAACGTTTAAACGCAGTGAACAGCCCCAAGCTTGGCCATGGAAGAATCCTTTGATTTCTTCATTGGATATCCCTACTGACAATCTACTAGATGTTAATTACAATTCAGCTCTTCGGTGGTTTGAGTTAAGGTAATCGTACACAAGTTTAAAGTCCTGGCAATAATTGATACCAGCTTTCCAGTTAACTCTATTTCCTCCTTGTTGTAATTTTGGATAGTATCACTAGGATCCATCGGGCTATTCACACAGGTTGAGCCCTCTGATCAATGGACGGATGATGTGGGGATCGTTGGTCCTTTGGACGCGCTTGAAAATATATTAAAAATTAGGAGCAATTGCACCAACCAGTTCTTTTATTTATTTTTTTATAAATACAGCATCTTTCACTGTCCCGTCTCATCTGCACTAAAAACCTCTCTTTCTTAAATGCCCATTTCGCTTATATACATCAGCTTCAGGCGATACTATTTCTCATTGCTTGGGTTATTCTATTCCGCAAATTTCCTTGAATTTGGCTTGCTATTCTTAATCCGCTGTCACCCTATTTGTAGGCAATTTACTTTGTATTCGTCAAATATCAACATCGCCTTATTGCCTTATATAGAGGCGATCCAATAAACTCATTATATTCAATAAGACCCATTATATCCCAATATCACCTCATCTCAAGGCACTCAAATATTCATAACTGATACTATGTTGGCGGATTCCGCCCGGCTGTCCCAAGATTATCATCCAGTCATATCAAAAATTGTGACATTACCCCCTCCTTGACTGGAAAATAAGTTCCTATTGTTTGTAAGGTCTGAGGAACTTTGCGCATACTCAGTAAATGATCTGACCACTCGTAGGATCCTTAATAGTATATGCGTCAACTACAGTCTTATCTATTACTTAAAATGGGCTGATCCAGATACTAGCCAGCTTATGCTTCCACCCATATCCATGCTGATCGTGAAATAGAACCATAAGCCTTACATGAATGGCACCAACCCACTACAGCATGCCTGTTCAGCGGCCTGATTCCTAATCTTCTTAGCCAAGCTGAAGGAATATGCTTTGGTTTGTAGCTAGATCAGAATGTTCGCGAGATTAGTCAAATAGTGGTGGGGTTCTAGTCCGCCAGTGTCTTCTACACACTCATAAAGCAGCGCCGTAAGAGCTGGGTGTCAGCCATATAGTAATTAGAAGGGGCTCTTCCCCGTGGCAGAATGGTAACTAATGCTATAAGCAAACATGGTGGTAGAAAGAAGTGAGCTCCAATCAGAAGGGCGATCTGTTATTAATTTTTGGAGTATGTTCACCAGAGTTCCATTCACTCGTTTGACCATTCCATTGGACTTGGGGTGGTAGGGGGTCATCAGAACTCCATGGATTCCCATAAGCTTGTTCAGCTTTGGAAGGATGTGTAATGTGAAGCTGGTGCCATTATCAGTGAGATTAAATTGAGGGCAACCATGCCACTGAATAATGCATTCCAACACAAATTTAGCCATGGTCACTATCCCCAGATCTTGTATCACCCTTGCTTCACCCCACCGGGTCAAGTGGTTGATAGCCACTAGAATATACTGACAACGGTTGGCTCCTGTTGGCAAGGGGCCAATGACATTGAGGGAGACCGTATGACAAGCAGAATATGGTTTCACTAACTAACATGATGTCATATGGCAGAATGGTTTCTCCACTTAGCACTGATGGCAACAGGAAATAGTTTTGAGCACATCGAAACTCATACTTTCCCAATAGTGTCATGGGCGTTACAACTCCATAGTCTTATGCACGCCACCATGCCCAACTGCCCTGTGAGTGCTCATAGTGATTTCCAGCTGTGCGGAGGGCCGCAGAAAATTCACTGTAGTATCGCCAATTCACTTGTACAGTTCTCCATTCTGTTGGAAGGTATTCATGCATAGTCTTTTAACACTTTGATTACTTGGGGCAGTTTGTCATCATATTTTCTGCTGAGCATCTTATTATAAATCACATTGCTAAGGTCTGCTGTCACCACAATAGTCGGTAAATGGGGTAATCAGTTAGCATTCTGGTGCTTTGCTCCCAGCTAATGAAGAATCTCAAAATCATAAGCCTGTAACTTGAGAGCCCATTGAGCCAACCGTCCTTCTTGTTCTTTGAGATTCTGCAACCAGCGTAGTGACACATGATTAGTTACAACTTTAAACTTTACCTTATGCAGATAGACTCTGAATTGTTTATATGCATAGATTACTGCTAAGCACTCTCACTAGGTCATAGTATAGTTACGCTCATGACAGTTCAGACTATGACTACAGAACGCAATAGGATGTTCTTCTTCCTCATCATCTTTCTGAGAAAGTATTGCCCCAACACCGGAAAGGGACGCATCTCTGAACAATAAATAATCAGTCAAAGTTTGGATATTGCAACACTGGTGGGCTGCTCAGCGCCATATGGAGTGCATTGAAAGTGAATTGATGACGTTCTGTCCACTTGAACACAGCATCTTTTTTCAACAACTCGAATAGCAGGCCCCCAATACAGCTAAAATTAGGGATAAAGCGCCAGTATTAACCAACCATCCCTAGAAATACCTGTATGCCACACTTACTATTAGGTGTAGCCATCTTGCTGATGGCCTCCACCTTAGCTGGTTGTGGCTGCAGCCCAGTTGAGTCTACCACAAAACTCAGGTATTCAAGCTGATCCTTGAAAAAGTTACACTTTCAAGGTTTAAATTTTAATGTTCACCTCAGCCAGCTGGCGGAATACTGCTTCAAGATTGTCGAGGTACTCCATAAACTCTGAAAGAGAACATTAATATCATCGAGGTATACTAGAACGCATGACAGTTTCAGGTCACCAAGAGTAGTGTCCATGGCTCGCTGAAAAGTAGCAGGAGCGTTACACAGTCCTTGAGGCATCCTTGTTGGTTGAAAAAGGCCTTTAGAGGCTATCACAGTGCATTTTTCCTGTTCTGCCAAGGATAACTTGATTTGCCAGTAGCTTGATATTAAGTCCACCGCAGAAAAGTAGCGGGCACCCCCTAATCGGTCCAGGGTGTCATCAATTCTTGGCAAGGGGTACAAATCCTTTTTTGTAATACTGTTGAGCTTCTGATAATCTATCACTACTTGGTTGGTGCCATCCTTCTTTTTAACTATCATAACAGGCGAAGCCCACGGGCTCTTAGATGGCTCAAGCATCCCTTGTTGTAATAACTTGTTGATTTCTTCAGTAACCACATCTTCCGCTACCCAAGAGTGGCAGATCAGCTGAGACCTTATTGGAGGATGATCACTGGTGTCCAATCAATGGACCACCCCCCGAGCACACCCTAAATTGTGATCATCAACAGCAAAAATCCCCTTGTATCTCTGAAATAAAGCCATTGCTTGATCTTTTTGTTTATCCGTTAATCCCATTAAATTAATACACAGTACCACCATTAGTACATTGACCAATTGTTTGAGTAGTAGTCCAAATTAATCCAATGATCTAAAGTCATGAACCTGATGGACCTCGTCTATAGGAATCAGATGTAGATACACTATAGTTTGGTGGTGGAGGATTTGCATTGGTTTGCTCTGCAGGTTTTCTAACAAAACCTTTATCTCCTCATGTCCCAGGACTATAATTGCTGGAGCCACATGTGGCTCAAACCGTGTTTGTTGATGGAGCCCAATAACTTCCCCATATAACCCACTTGGTACTTCTACCTCTAAACTAGTATTCACTAAGACTTGATGGCCGGAAGGGATGAATATGGGCCCTGCCGCTTGAAGAGGTATCCCTTTATATTCATAGATTTGCTGAGGAAGGGCCCAAGTTTTGTGCTTCAGTAGATGGTAGTGAACAGGCCATACCCCATCACTATAGGCGAGGTTGATATAATTTGTATGCACCGGATCCTTTGGTACTCTCCTAGTAGTAAAGTAATTTGGGATCAGCTGACCCAGGATGTCGAGGGTCTCCTCCATCATATCAATGATAGCCCCAAATGATGCAGAAAAGCGGTCCCAATTAATATGTCATAGTGTTCATTCAGTAAACACAATTGCCAGAGCCACAATGACAATGGACCCAAAGCGCAGAAGCAGCGCACTATAAGCTCCCTTGGAGACAGTGCTTACAGCTCCAGCAGTTTCATAAACCATGCGATGGTCCACATCAGGTTTCAACGTCAATTTTTGCATTAACTTAGTGGAAACCATGTTGACTGGAGCACCAGTATCTATTATAGCCCAAACTCTATTTTTCACTACAAAAATATCACAGTATGTACACTCAAAGTAAGAAGAATATTGACTGTTTAATATGTGAACATTTACGGGCTCTCTTTTCCCAAGAAAATTCTTAATCCCCTCTCCAACTTGGGGGTATTTTCTGACAATGGCATCTACCGGAAGGGTGACGTTTACTCCTTTCAGAGTTGGCGCATCCGTGGCAGGATCAAGTTGGTCTGAGGATGCTTGATCAAGCATTTCACAGGCATAGGGCTTTGGTCGTTTGAGGGACTCTTCTTCTGCCACTTCCTTAGCTTGAGCTCGGGTTACTACATTTACTCCTCCAACTGGCTGCTGGTATAAAATTCTGTTATTGTACTGAGGAACTTTTGCAGGGTATACTACTATTAATTTGGGGATGTGTTGAGTGGTTATCGCGGAGGTAGAGGGTCCCATCTCTACTCTGCACCATCTTTTCCCTGATAGTATTGGTCTTGTTGTAAATAATTCACATGGCAATTGTGGCAGAATTTTGCCAAACGACCAGGGCGACCGCATTTGTAGAAGTTAAACCCATAAGAAACATGTCCTGGGTTATCATAAGCAGGTCCAGACCGGAAGGGTTGGGGTCATTCAGTATACCCAGTTTTCAGGTTGGTAGGCCGATTGTTGACAGTTGATGTAATTGGGTCCAGGTTGATAACTAGGTTGCTGGAAGTTGTCAGGGCCAGCCCATTGATGCTAATTGTACTGTTGATTATAATTTGGCCAAGGACGAGGTGCAGAGTTATAGTAAGGCCAAGGATTACTAAACAAAGCTGGAGGCGGCCAATAGTATTCTCTGGAATGAGAAGGTGCCATGGTAGTGGTAGTCTTACAATTCAAATTTGGCGGCGAAAAGTTAGTGGATACCCAACGTAAAAACTGTACAATTTTAAGCAGAGGTACATCATCGTCCAGAAGCGGTGAAATAACATTATAAAGTTCACAATATGGCTTCACTGCGGCAAACATGGCAATGCACACGTCAGCTTCTGCTAAGTACCCATCTCCAATCTGTACATGGGCTTCTGTTGTGAATTGATCAGCGAACTCAATGAGAGTCTTGTTTTGATGGAATCCAATTGTTAAGAATTCTGCTTTCCGTTGTGACATTTTTGAGTTTCCCCAAACAAGTGGAGTACGGTGTCCTTACATCCTTATAGGTAATGGAACTACTTGGGAGGTAACAGGGGACCTGATCGGCACTTCCTACATCCAGGGCAGATATTAGCAACTTAGCCTTCCGTTTATCAGAGGCTCCTTCAGCGGCAAACTCAAATCTTTTAAAGAACCTATGGATGTTCCTATTGCAGTCAAATGGGGGTATTTTTTCGATATTAATTTCCTCCTTTCATTTGTGGTTGTTAAGTCCACACTGAGAAATGGAATGAGACCTGAAAGTGGATTCTTGATGAGGAGTGGGAATAACAGAAGTTGGGATATTCATCACTTCAGGCGTAGTATGACCGTCAGTTGTAGGTGGTACCACCATAATTGGAGGTAAGTGGTGTTCCGACTCATATGGATATCTGGTTCTATTATCATGAGTGTCGTAGCTATGACCAGCGCTGGTTTCTTCTACATAGGATGCTTCTTTTTGATAATTATCATCCTCCCAGCACGATGACTGCAAAGGAGTATAGAATCTTTTTTCTGCATATTGCAGACGCTGGGTGGTATCATTTAGTCATTCAGCAAGTTCTTTGTTTTGTTGTCCCAAGATTTGCATTTGACTATAAGTACTATCAAGTTGATGCATGACCGCGTTATGTTCTTGAAGGAGTTCAGCTTGGTTTTTGAGTACTGCGTCCAGGGTAGCTTTGATTTCCTCATATGAAGCTGATATGGGGTTTTGGGAAGACTCCCCAATGACATGACTTGGATAAGGCATGGTTGGCAACTGGAGTTCCGGAGTGTTGGGTGGTTGATCAATAAGACCCTCATAGTGAGCACCACTGTTGTAATTTTGGATGGTATTGCTAGGATCCATTGGGCTATTCGCACAGGTTGAGCCCTCTGAGCAACAGACGAATGATGTGGGGATCATTGGTCCTTTAAACGCGCTTGAAAATATATTAAAAATTAGAAGCAATTGCACCAACCAGTTCTTTTATTTATTTTTTTATAAATACAGCATCTTTCACTGTCCCATCTCATCTGCACTAAAAACCTCTCTTTCTTAAATGCCCATTTCGCTTATATACATCAGCTTCAGGCGATACTATTTCTCATTGCTTGGGTTATTCTATTCCGCAAATTTCCTTGAATTTGGCTTGCTATTCTTAATCCGCTGTCACCCTATTTGTAGGCAATTTACTTTGTATTCGTCAAATATCAACATCGCCTTATTGCCTTATATAGAGGCGATCCAATAAACTCATTATATTCAATAAGACCCATTATATCCCAATATCACCTCATCTCAAGGCACTCAAATATTATAACTGATACTATGTTGGTGGATTCCACCTGGCTGTCCCAAGATTATCGTCCAGTCATATCAAAATTGCAACACTCCCAACTTATCCAAAAGATAAAAATGGCTCCAGACTTGATCCAAGAGGATGAATATGGAACAGCAGGTAGTTTGTCTACTAAGGTGATTGGAACGTATTCTGCCTTATCCCTTTGCTTTAGTAAACTCTTAATTACTGCCCGCTCCATAGCATTAAAAATTTTATTTATGAGTTGCTTATTAAAGTAAAACTGATGCAGGAGTTTAACTGCATCATCAACCACAAGAAAAAATACCTATTTCTACTAGGGTATCAGATTCCATTAATATTTAAACTCCCCATCAAAATAAAGGAGCCCCTAAAAGTGGGCATGCTTCCTCAAGTACCCATCCTCCATTTGCAAAATTGAGTACTAAGTTTTAGGGGGAAATCTAAAATACCCCCAGAGGCTGTGGATGCTGAAGAAGGGATCCCTCTGTATCCCCTCATTCTACCACAATACCCTTTGACTCACAAGTTATTGTGGATATGGGGATAATGATTCACATCACTCCTAAGCAAGTTTTGGAACTAAGTGTCCACCCAAACCATCAATCAAAGAAGCGTTGACCTGCCCTGGGATTTTGGATACTTCTTATTGGAAATTTATATCTATTCTATTAGAAAACCTAATAACTGAAACCATTTGAGTTAATTGGTATGCCCCAATTGCTAATGTAAAACTATGCCCTATTAAGAATTTTGCCAATGTAAATTGTTTTGGTTTGTTTCAGGATTTAAGATTTGATCCTCCACCCAGCATAGCTTTAGTTGATAGTAGAATATGGGATAATCTTACACTGCTTGAACACCAAGATGTCAAACACTTCTTCAAGGAATAAGGCGATTTTTCCCCTTGAGACCAAGTGACTAAGGGAAAATATCCAGGGTAATACTTCAAATTTAAAACTGAGGATTACTGTCAGGATTTTGCTGAATTCTATTGTCTCAGAAATTTCCACTCCATCAATTCCCCCAGCATCATCAGAAGGATAATGCAATATATCTCAATCTATTAAAGTTAACGATCAATCTCATCCTGATCAATTGATTAAAGATTCAATTGCACAGAGCTTAATTCGCTTTGATAGATTATGAGCCATTAAAAAGACTATAAATATCCCCTCCTTTCAATATTAAAAATTAGGTCAGATTATAGCCTGTATTTTCATTTAAATTTATCGCTTTTTTTGGAGAATCCGCTCAGTATAACTTAGAGAGAAAACCTGCCCCATTGGAAGTGTAAATAAAAACTTCCAGACTGGTGCTCACTACTGGGGCACTCTGAGTTATGCACCAGTGAAAACGTCAATCACTACCATGGATTCTCATTTTTTGCCTGAAGCTCAAGGCCATGAGCAGGGCCATATAATATGATGGGTTTTTTAACTGAGACCCAAATCCCAAGATTACCCTCCACGTTGAAATTTTGTGCCAACTTGTAATTTTATGGTCCTAAATTAAGCTTTACCTCAGAATTTCAAATACCACCTGAGGTTTTACAAAATATTATCAATCAACTGCTTGAAGGTGCATTAATCCATGGAATCCTTTCTACCTTATCTTGATCTAATGCCATTCCCTCTATTTTGTGGGAAGTGTTGCAAACCTCCAAAATTCCAGGAATGGCCCCAAGAAATACTTGCACCAGCTCATACACCTAACCTTATATCATTTATTACCAGTAGTGGGAATGCACCATCAAGGGATGCTCAATTTACTAGAAGGACTTCAATCCTTGAATAATCATATTTCCTAATTTTTCAAGTCTGCCTCTGAGTTTAGCTGAGCTAATCACGAGGCCATTATTAGTAATCGGACCCTTCTCAACGAAATTTATCAACAGATTATTTAGCTGATATTGGGATGTCTGGTTTTGTTGATGAACAGTTCATGAAGCGATTTCAGGAGATTCAGAGAGAATGGAGAGAGGGTCTTTACATCTCTCTGATCATAATCAATTAATGGAGGAGGAAGTTAGAACCCATTTCGTTCAATTGGAGCAGATATACTCAGGAATTCAATTCCAGGTCAACGAGGTAGAGAAAACTACTGGAGCTATGGGTCCCCAGGGATTGAAGGACCTTGTGGGCCACCTGGGGGTGAAGGACCACGTGGACCACCCGGTGCTGAAAGACCTCGTGGACCCCCCAGGAATGTAGGGCCTCATGGACTTCCAGGCATGGAAGGACCTCGGGGGCCTCCAGGAGCTGAAAGGCATTCAGGTCCCTTCAACAAATTGACTCTCTCTTGAGTATGATGGACCGCTTGCGTGAACAATTCTATAAATTTGGTCAAGGAGTGTAACTTAACCCCTGATGGGGTACCAGTTGATCCCCTATTGTCACTTCAGTCTTTATCTGATGAGTTGATCAATTCAGGTAAATGGGCAAAGGACACTGATCTTCTGCTCCATGCTTGTGAATCTAAAGGAGAAATGCTCTAAGCGAAGATTGAGACGCTGGAACTCAAGTACAATGTACATCAGGAAAAGAGTTTTGAGCTATCTCGCCATTAGATGAGAAAGTGGGACTTGCTGATCTGAACTGTCAGATCTTAGAAATTCATAAAGAAACTGTTTGTCCTTATCCTCAATTTCTTCCCAAGCATCAGACTCCAACTAATATGTTTACACTCAATAAGATTAACCTGGGGTGCAAGTTTTGACCTCTTAGCCCCCATGAGTTTCAAACCGGATACAAGGACAAGTATTACCCGGGGGAAGGCAGCATTATCTCCTTCCTCTATCTTTATAAAAAGGCACTAAGTGAGGCTATGGATCACCAAAAGATGAGTTATTTGCCAAATTGCCTTACTCATTTGGCTCAGGATATCATGGTACCCCACTTGATGACTTGCTCTACCTGGTCTCAGATGAAGGAAGCGTTAATAAAAGAATTTGGGAGTGAGCAAACTCTATGCTCTCAAAAACAGGCTTTTATGGGTATACAGCCCCACTGAAAAGAATCCATCAAAGACTTTGCTCATCAGTTCTATTGGGAAGCTCAGACTCTGTGGCTTGTGGTCAGTTAAATTTGGATGATGCAATTATGGCAGTTATGTCAGCTTTTTCTTCCATAACGCAAATTCAAGTTTATCTAATCAGTTTAAAAAAGATTATCCAAAGTATCTTGGTCATTAAGAAGGCCTTATTGGAATTGCTTATCAATTTTCCAAAAACCCCAAGTTTATGAGTCTTCTAGACCTAGTCCCCCCAAAGTTTATGCTATGCCTGAGAATACTAGGGCGATCCAGTGTAACTACTGTCATTGATATTTTCATACTGAGGATCATTGTTTCAAAAAGGAAGTGTATGAGAAGAAGAAAAGAAACAAGCCAATAAGATTCTCACCTTGATAATGATATGAGTGCGCAGAATGAACATCAAAGACCAATCAAGCATAATAAAAAAACATTCTTCTTATTCCTTGCCTTCCTTGTTGGCTTTATCCTCTCAGTTTGGAGCACTATTACCTTTATTGAATTCCAAGTGAATTAATTCAATGCCAAAACTATCATAGATATGGGATCTCCAATGAGTATTGTTTCATCAAAATTTATCAAGCAGATCAAATTAACTCACAATATTTCTCACTTTGAAGAATATTGCACGGCTGGACCTTAGAGTACTCGGTCAATTTGAGCTTTTTCATCTCTTCCCCTGAAAATTGGGAAATCAGCTTTTACAATCCCTTCCATTGTACTTGATAACTTGAGTTATGACATACTTTTGGGGACTCAATTTTTATGAGATTTTAATGGAATTATCAATTACCCTGACTCTTCATTATCTCACTTAAATATAGTGTTCCCTTATATTTATTTGATCATGCTTCTACCTGACGTCAGTTATGTCTGCAAGAAAGAACTAAAAGGTCTTATTCACTTCAATAGCAAGTTGGAGATTCTCACATAAAATTACCCCCTACATCAGCTAATATTGAAGAGGTGATGCCTATTTTCTCCCTCATCAAATTAGTTGTTCCGCCAAAATCACAGGTAATTGTTAATTCTTTGCATTTTTCGATTCCCAAAGGACATTTGTTACAAGTTCAAGGCATTTTCAACCATTCTGCTAAAGATATCTTGCCTTGTCCTGGATTATTGGATTATGCTTAATCAGGATCATTATCTGTCTTAAGGAGAACCTTACAAATGATCCAAAATTGGTATATCAAGAGCATCCTATTGCTTATGTCAAGTTACTGCCCTTATCTCAGAATTATGATGTTAAACCCTTTGGAAGCCTACAAGATTTTGTGTTGAAAAGTGATCAGGTCTCTTACTGTGGACCCTGTTATCAGAAAACACCTCTCTAGTGAACAGGAGAAACAAGTGCTTCAATTGTTATATGAATATTCCGACATTTTTTCTAAGCTTACTCACGATTTTGGGAATATGAAATGATTAATGCACTCCATTGAATTTGGCAATCACCTTCCTATTCGTGCAAAGCCCTATTGTAAGTCTAAAGTGGAAGAAGACCAATTATTAAGGAGTTGCAACAATTATTAGAGGCTAGACTATTGAAACCCTCTAATAGTCCTTGGCTTCCCCATTGCTTTTAATTAAGAAAAAGTATGATTCCACCAAGTGGTTATGGATTATCGCAGACTGAACGCTATTACTTGATGAGATTGTTATCCTTTACCTAGGATCAATGATTTTCTTAGGTTTTTAGCTGAACTACCTATTTTTTGGCCATGAACTTAGCCAGTGGATACTGGCAAATCGATTTATCACCAGCAGACCATGTCAAGTGTGCCCTGATATTAAGTGAAGGTTTGTTGAACAAACTTGTATGCCTCAAGGATTAATCAATGCCCCAGAACTTTCCAAAGGGCCGTGGACAGTATGCTACGGGAATCTAAAGCTTACTTGTGTTCTGGTGTATCTTGATGATTTTACCATGTTTTCCAAAACATTTGCCTATAATTTGGACCATCTAAAAGAAGTTTTCAGACGAATTTGGAGCTCACCATTAAAACTCAAACCTCCAATTGTTCATTCTTTCAAAATGAAATGGTCTTTTTAGGACATCAGGTCTCAGCTAAAGGGATTCTGCCCTCTTGGACAAAATACAAGCCATCCAATGAATGCTTCCTCCCACCTCTCTGCGGGATAATAAAGTCTTTCATGGCATGGTTGGGTATTACCAGCAATTTATAACCAAATTTGCTGATATGGCTGAACCCTTATTTAACCTGTTGCAGAAAGGAGTGCCCTCCAAGTGGGGTTCAGCTCAAGAACAGTCGTTCAATTCTCTGCATACTGCCTTGACCAAGGCACCTGTTTTAATTCACCCCCAGTTTGATAAGCCTTTCTTTCTACATATGGATGCAAGCAATGTCGCTATTGGGGATATATTATCCTAGTGTGATGAAGAAAAGAATGATCATTTCGTTGCTACTATAGCAAACTTTTGTCTAAGGCTTAACAGAATCACAGTGTCACTGAGCGGGAGTGTTTGGCTGTAATTCTAACAATCAAGCACTTCTGTCCCTTCTTATATGGTAACCAATTCACTGTTATTACTGTCCATTCTTCTTTAAGATGGTTGCAAAATATGAAGGATCCTGATGGGAGGTTGTCCCATTGGGTTTAAGGTTACAAAATTACGCTTTTCCATTGTTCATCGCTCGAGTGCTAAACATCAAAGTGCTGATGGCTGTCCTAATTGCCTATTCTGAACTTGGAACCTTAAAAAGAATGCTTATATAATCTTATCAGACGACCTGAGTTGTCAGATTGAGAAACTGAAAAAAATTGAGCCTTTCTAAAATCAATTACCAAAGATACTAAGATTTGGGATGGATCATTGTATAAGAAAGTCAAATCAAGTGGTTGCCCTTTATGCACCCCAACTCTATATTTCACGCTGTGATGGAAGGTCATGAACAAGTCTTTATAGAGGCTTAAAGAAGACTTAAGAATGGTTGAAGACTCAATACTGTTGGAACAACTGACTGAATTCAGTTTGAGATACCCTCGATTCATGTCTTATTTGTAAACGCCATGGAACTACTAAACCAGCTTTTCATGTTCAAGTTATTCCTCCAACTAAAGCATTTGAGGAGGTCAGCATTGACATTGTAGGTCCTTTTCCTTGGGGCTTGCATGGACATCAGTATATCATTAGGGCTGTCAACCATTTAACTAAATGGGCTGAGGCCATTTACATTGCTACCCCCTCAGCTAAGACTACAGCGCTATTCCTATACCAGTATATCATTTCTCAACAAGGGTGTCCCAAGGTCCTTATGTTGGATAATGGGACTAACTTCACCTCGCAACTTATACAGGAGTTATCTAAGTTATTTAACACTGCTTAGCAATTTGTTGTCCCGTATAATCCATCTACAAATGGGGCCATTGAACGAGTCAATGGAACCCTAGTCTCGATTCTAAGGAAGATGGCATCCACTGACCCAACTCGGTGGATTTTTTATTTGCCTATTGCCTTGTTTGCTTATCATATAAGCTATCATCGCATTATCAAGCTCGCCTTTTAAGTAAATATATGGGCGGAATCCTTCAGTCCCTTCTAGTGTTCAGACAATCCTTGAGGAAATCATCCCAGAAAACTCTCATTTAATTATGAGGAATCTGGCCAATGAGATTATATCTCTTCAATCTCAAGCAAGGAAATTGATTGAAACAACCACTCAAAAAAAGACTCATAGAGGCAATTAAAATAAACCTGCCTTACTTGAATACCAGATTGTGTATCATATTATGTACTATCACTCTCAGCCTGGTGGGTGAACTGAAAAAGTTAGGAACTAATTGGTCTAGTACCTATTGACTTATATTACAAAAAGTATTAGAGTATTCAATTGTTCATGTTGATATCAGTATATTGATAAATCGTATTTGTCCTAGGTTTTTAAGTAGTCACCCACTACTGCAATCGAATCTTGAGGGGAAGTGTCAAGATTTCGCCAAATTCTCTTGTCTCTGAAAATTCCACTCCATCAATTCCCCCAGCATCATTGTAAGGAGAGAGAAATATATCTCAATTAATCAAAGTTAATAATCAATCTCATACCAATCAATTGATTGAAAATTTGATCACACAGAGATTAATTCGCTTTGTCAGATTATGAGCCATTACAAAGCCTATAAATCCCCTTCTTTCTATAATAAAAATAAGGTTGAATTATAACCTGTATCTTTGTTTAAATCATCACTCTTTTGGAAAATATGCTCAGTGTAACTTTGAGAGAAAACCTTCCCCATTGGAAGTGTAATTCAAAATTCAAAATTACCCTCCATATAAATGTAAACCATAAAGAAAATCCAATGTAGAGGAAGCTCAAGTGACCTTAGTTACAGCAACTGTTGGAGGGCGGGTTATTTGTGCCTTCCAAAAGCCCGTGGGCTTCCCCACTCTTATATTATTCAGAAAAAGGATGGTGGTTACCAGGTTGTTATAGATTATCGCTGCCTCTAACTCTATCACTTGCAAAGATATCTACCCCCTGCCATGTATAGATGACTCTTTACACTTAATATTGGGGTCCCACTATTTCTCCACTATAGATCTTGCCAGTGGATACTGACAAGTAGATTTGTCACCTGAAGATCGGAAAAAATGTGCTCTTGTCACAAGTGAATGACTATTTGATCTTACTCAAATGCCTCAGAGGTTATGTAAAGTCCCTGCTATCTTCCAATGCGCTATGAATGGACTACTAGGCGATTTAAAATGCTCCTGCGTACTTGTTTATCTTGATAATATCACAGTTTCTTCAAGAACCTTTACTGAACATCTAGATCACCTCAAGTAAGTCTTTCAGCGGTTATAGCAATCATAGTTAAAACTAAAGCCATCAAAGTACTCTTTCTTCCAAAGTGAGATGGATTTTTTGGGTCAAAAGGTCAGTAAAGTCGGAATATCCCTAATGGATGATAAGGTCTAGGCTATTGCTAAGTGGCTCCCCTAAATCTCTACGAGATGTACAGGTTTTCTTAGGAATGGTGAGCCATTATCACCAATTTATTCCCCATATTGTAGACAACTCTGAGCCTCTGGTGTATCTCCAGAAGAAATTAATACTCTTTCAGTGCAAAGAAGAGCAACAGCAGGCCTCCAACCTGCTGCACGTCTCTCAATCCCACTCTCCAGTACTTATTCATCTAAATTTGTAATAAACCCTTTCTCCCCTTTGCTGATGCTAGCGATATTGCCATTGAAGCCATACTATCTCAGTATAATGAGAACTTAGTGGAACACCCCATAGGCTACTACAGCAAGACTTATCTAAAGCTGAAGGTAATTATAGCGTTACAGAATGTGAATGCAGGACAGTATTATTGGCTATTAAGAATTTCTGACCCTATTTATATGGGAAACATTTCACTATAATTACTGACCATGCTTCCCTGCAATGGCTACAGCAAATGAAGGACCCTAATGGGAGGTTAGCCTGATGGGCGTTAAAACTTAGAAAATTAAGATTTTTCATTATCCACTGACATGGGTTAATCCATCAAAACGTGGATTGCCTACCTCAGCTTCCCATTTTAGCTATAGCTGACCCCTATGAGGATTGACTCTACAACCTCCTAACCCAACCACAATTTTGGAAGGATGAATCCTCAACCCTCCAAAAAAATTAGCTAGAAGATCGGCAAATTTCCAAGCCAAGAATGGTCAACTGTGCAAACTTGTGTCTAAACAATGGGTGCCTTATGTAAGACAATCAGCTTAAATCAATGTCATATTAGAGGGACATTACCAAGTTGGCCAAGGGGAATTTGTAAAACCTACTAGTGGCTTAAAACTCAATGTTATTGGGAGGGAATGCTTGTTTCTATCCAGGATGTATTGGAGTCCTGTATGATATGTAAAAGCCAAGATGGACCTAATACCTGCGCTCAACATCCAGTGGTCCCACCAGTGAACCATTCCATACTATTAGCATTGATGTTTTGGGACCTCTTCTTAGACCCTTAATGTACATTGGTACTTCCTACTAGCTGTATACCATCTAACTAAGTGGATCGAAGCTAAATCACTTCCCACCTCTTCAGCAAAAGTCACCGCCACTTTTTTATATAATATGATTATCACCCAGCATGGATGCCCTAATGTTATTATTTCCAAAAAAAGGACTAAATTTATACTTAACGCTGGTGAAGATTTATCAGACCTGATGGGAACCACTCAGGTATTCTCCACTCCCAACCTTTTTGGAACCAATGGAACGGTAGAGTGGTTAAATGGCACTATAAATGCAACCTTTTGGAAAATGGCTATGACTGATCCTCTTCATTGGCCCCAATATTTGCCTAGTGCAATTCTGGCCTATCATATTAGTTACCACCAAAATTACTAAAATGTCACCTTTCCAAGCGTTGTATGGCAGAAATAACCATCTTCCTTCCAAAAAACCAGGCGATGCTTGATCAAGCTTCTCAGGAAGCACCTGAAGTCTCTATGCGAAATATTGCAAATGAAATCATAATACTTCAGGACCTGGCGACCAAGAGCCTTTCCGCCACAACCAGTAGAGAAACAGCTCAATTTAATGACAAGCATATCCTCTACACACCTTCTAACCAGGTGACCTCCTCCTATTCTACCATCACCGGCCTTGAGGTCATGATCAAAAACTGGAAACCAACTGGTCAGGTCCCTATCAAATCATATATAGACTTGGCAATGAACACTCAATCGTAGAGGTTGTTCAAAAGCATAGTCATAAACTGCGTAAATAGTCACTTTATCCGTCCATTTTCCCCCTGCGCCAAGATCTAGAGGGGGGTATTTTCAGGATTTCTACCCGAATGGTGGATTTGAATACGTCAGATGACGATAATTGATCCTAAACCAACCAAAGAAAGACCAAACTCCTGTTGAGGATAATCCCTGATAAAAGTTATAAGCTAATAAAGTTGGAAATCAGCACTAATTAGATCAAAAGCCCAAACTTCTGTCAGGCATCATTTCTGACAAAAATCAACTATTATCAAAATCAGTGATTGACCCCAACTGATATGGCCAAATCAAGCTCCCTCAGAGCCACTTAACCTTGAGGTTCAAACCCAAGCCATGAGATGAGCACAATCAACTCAACTGAGATAATTGGGCATGTACCAAATCCTTGATTCACTTCATTTATTAGATATAGGCTTGAGCTGCTTAGATTTCCCCAAAACACATCCCCTGAATTACCTTTATATAGCTGGTATTAAGCTAATAAACCTTACGCTTTTTTCTTTTTACTAATTTTAAGTTAAAATTTATCTGTTTTAATTAGGAATTGCTTATACAGACGTAGTATCTGAAAAAGTCTTCTTTACCAAGAGATGAACAAATAAGAAATTGAACACACTGAAACTTTGGGTGCCATGGCTTAAAATATTAAGGGATATGAGGTAATACACCTGTGGTCCTGACAGCTGCTATATTTGGTCTTAGAAGATCCTGTTATGAGCAATTATCCTCGGTATGTCCAGAAGCTTGCAGAAACCCTAATGAAACTGCAAGCTCAAACATTAAACAACAGTTTCTTGTTAAAAAGGTCCAACATGAAAAGGATTCTAAAGATTGATATAATTTGGCCAAATGTGAAGTCAAAGATAAGATACTATTCTGCAATAAGCACAGATTGGGCCAATTACAGAAGTTAAATTGCCATTGTGTTGGCCCATATGTGTTTATTGAGAAAACGTCAAGGTTTTTTTACACCATCAAAGAGTTTAAAACAGGTATATTTATAATTGAGTCTATGTTATATTTCTAAGAAGATTAAAAGAGGGCCAATTAGAAGAAAATAAAATAAAAATAAGCGTAAAAATTCTTGGAAAAAATAAGATATGAGAAAATAATAATAATAATAATTTTATTTGAGGCGGGCCAACCTTGGGACAAATATACCACACCAATAAAGAGGATAGGGAGTAGGGAGCGACAATATAGGAGTGGAGGACAAAACTCAAGTACTGGGGGTAAAACCTTCCTGCACGTGTTCTGATAGGCTGTGTTTACATGAATCTAACTTCACTGATTCACTTGGTCAGACCAAGGCATGGTGTGCAAATCCACATGTATTGATATCCTCTTAGCACAGAAATGCAATTGATGCAATTTCTGCCACAACAGGATTTGAACCCATGATGTGAGGGATGATAGCGGGACGCCCTCCCAACTATGCCACACCTCCTAATAATATAATAATAATAACTTCTCTTTGCTCAGCATAACTTTCCAAGCAATTTACATGGTAAATTAAAAGCAAACACTTAATCACACACTGAAGTCTTGCTCCGATGTTGTTGGATCCCAAACTGACTGACCCAGAGTGGGGCAGCAGTAAAACTGACCCCTCCATTTTTCATCCAACTGGAAAACGCGCTCAGACTGTCTCGCCCAGTCATTACGAACCCTTGGGATGATTTTGTTCCTCCCAAGGTTCTCAATGTCCATCTCACCTAAACCCAAGTGGTGCCTCGCTGCCCCCTGGTGCTCCCCAGAGCAACATGCATTTCAGCCTTTAGGGTCAAATATGGGAAATTCTTCCCCTACGATGACCAAGCCATTATCAAAATGATTCAGGCAGTGAAAACACCAGCCTGGTTTATTTTCTTCCACCCCTATAAGGAGTACTTTGATCTTGGTTTCCCCTTTGAAGCTGATGCAGCTACTGCAGCAATGGTGCCACTAATATTCAATAATATTCCCCTCCCAACAGCTCAGACCTAGCTCCCAACGGACACCACCTTGGTGGTCCAGTTTGCTGGTTTGCCCACCCACCTCCCCCTGAAATGCTCCACCAGGAGCTGATGGAAGGTTTGGCAGCATACAGTGCCAACCCCATCTTACAATTTTTGGTCTCAAGTGGGGCCACATGCCTCACTGGGCCTTGGGTTTATGCCACAATCAGCCCTGAATTTACAAAAATTTCTTTGGCAATTACACCTTGCACCACCATCCCATCTGCCCCCAGCCATCCGTTCTGGGCCCATGTCAAGGGTGGATAAACGATTTTTCCATCCTGTTTTGAGTTAGACCACTCAAAACGCAAATGCCCATACTTAGAAACTTCCGCTGATGCCAAAAGTTTGCCCGACGCCCACCAATCTGCCACCCACCCTGCACCAACTCCAACATGGGGTACAATCCTACCTTCCCCTCCTCCAATGCCTGATGCTGCAGATGCACCTGTATCCACCAATCAACATCCACCTTGCCCTAGGACCATGCATTATTCTTTTAGTCAAGCGCAGGATTGGACCCCAGTTCAATCCCAGGCAAATCCCAGAAAACCAGCCAATCCTCAACCATATGCTGATTCCCCAATTCAAATCAACCAAAACCCATGAAAGTATCTGGATGAAATTGACAAATCAGGTAACATCATCAAAGAACCATTGCTGAAAGTCGAGCAGCTCTGTAACACAAAATGGGATGCAAAATTCCTGCCTTGGAAATATGTCCCACAACCTAACGCAAAACCGTTCTACAGCAACCACCAGCTTGCAGTAGAAGCAGCCGCCACACTAGATTGCCGTCCTCTCCGCTAAGCTGCTGCCAAATCTGTGGCTGCACTTGCAGGAGGTATTCCACATCCCGTTATCCCCATAGATCTTACTGCACAAAGTAAGCTCAACATGAAAATTTTACACAAAATTGTCACTGAAGCCATCCAGAACGTGGTAACAGAAGCACGGAATCTGAAAGCAAAAATAACCTGAATCAACATTGCCACGTTCATTAAATTCCCAGATTCCCGCCTCAAAGCTGAAGATGCTTTGCCAAATACACTGTTGGCATTATGATGGCTAACAACTATTCGGAAGTTTCAGTTATCAGGGATATTGAACCCCATACTGCTGATGCCCCCACACCCCTACTATCTGCCTTTACACACACCCTACTCTGAAATGAGATGGATGCAGCCAAAGACAAGCCCCCCAATCCCCCTCCCCATCCACCATGGTAGGGATAGCAGTATTTGCTACCCACCTGGTTGGATATTTGTTAGGTATGATTCAATTGATCCATCCATTTTGGGCGTTTTATTTAAATCATAAACTTTTTATTATGCTTTTAGTTTTAATTTGGTAATGTCCGTCCCCTGGTTGGTTTACCTCAGATAAATAATAATAATAATTTTTTTCTTTCCCATAACAATCACTTTAGTTACTAAGATTTGATTCGAACATCAACTTTGATAATCACACAGGAGAGATGGGCGATTTTAATAAATCTAATATAACCTGGGCGAGCGTAGCATCAAGAGGTGCGCAAAATGGTGCACCCAAGGGCAAGAAACGCCCTGGAAGGGGGACCAGGAACCCAAGCCGCCAAGAAACCACAAACTCAGACACCGCCATGGTTTATGGCATTTACTATAAAACAAGATCAATAAATGTACATCCAATATAGCCAACCCCTATCAAAGGTGGAACACAGGCTTTGACTCATCCTCAGGGATAAGTCCCCAACCCTGTGGGAGAAAACATGCAAGGCACAGCCCTCCCTTTTCCCCCACACAGTATTTGTCGCCACCAACAAAATGGGCCGCGGCTGTATTGATATAGGTTTCTAAACAGCTGAAGAAGCAGATGATGCCGCAAAAGTCTGCACCAAAATTGTCCTTCCTGAGGGCAAAAGAATAGTGCACACCGCGCACACCAGATGGAACAAAGCAAAAACTTTGTTCATCTCCTTTGACTCGCTCCCTACCAACCTTCCCTGTAAGGTAATTGAGGAGGAGCTCCACAAAGGACTCATAGCCTATGGAGAAATTGTGCAAATCAAACTAAAACAATTTCGCCTGATGCTAACCCTGTACACAGGCAAAGCTATCGCCATGAACAACAAAATCCCTGAAGTGGAAGATAACCTATCAAGAATCCCCCACACAGCAGAGTTTCACTTTATAGATGGGAGATGGTCATCCAAATTCTGAATCACACCGGAATGCGCACCACCTATATGCAATCACTGCAGTTCTTTGGAACACAAGGAACAAACATGCCCTGTGAAGGAAGGCTTAATGGAAGCAGACTACTGTGAGGAAGCCATGGACGAAACTAACAAAAACTTTGCCATAATGATCAACGGCCACCACCCATTCCGCTGGGGTGAGGATGGGCATTACTTCATCGTGGACCCAGTTACACATAAACTATGTAAAGTGGCACAAAAAGCCTGCAAGCGGGCAGAGGCCAAGGCGGCGGCGCACATGGAGTCATCCAATGACCCCGGCCAAATTTAAGAGGACATACCGGATATACACCAAGCCAATCAATCATAACAATATGCCCAGGTTGAAAAATTTTCACAGCAACTCGACTGAGTCACCAAGCAACATCAATCATGCGCACTTTGAGGAAAAATTCAGCTGCAATATGGGCGAAAATGCGGTGCCTAATTCTCCAAATTTGAACCCCAAAATCCTAGATATCAATCAGCACCCCGCATTGAACCACCGTGAGACACATGCAGGAAAAGATAACGCAAATTCCAAAAAACTGCAATTCCCACAGAAAATTGGGTCAGAACAAGGGAACTGACATTGACACTGAGAGGGTTGGAGTACAGAAGCAGAGCATGGCCAAAATGAGCCGCGGTGGGTTAGGGCCAGAGGGCCCTCCCAACCGCTCCTGAGGCACCGCAGGCACCTCAGTGTCAATTAGGATGCTAAACATCGCGGGAGCCAGGTCTCAAACGTCACAAGCCAAAAAGCTGGACTTCCTGCAAAAACCCCTTGTAGACATCTTGGCCATCCAAGAAACCCACTGTCTACAGGGGGAAGAAGGATCCTGGTCAGCCAGGGTCTCACCATCCCAATTGGTGTGGACATCTCACTGTGGGGAGATCGTCTAAAATAACAAAAAATTAGAAATTACAAACTCCTTCTCATACCTTCACAGCCACATCCAGGTAGCAACGAACACATGCCAAGAGGAAATAATCTTGATACCATGTTCTATGCACAGTGCACCGCAGCTGAGAGAAAACAATTCCTTGAAACCGCCCCAACACTCACCCTCCCACCAGATACCATCCTGAAGGGCGACTTTAACTGCTGGGATAACCCTGACACAGACTGATGGCCTAACCCCAGGGGATACCCACCGGGGCACATCAAATTCCGCGCAATGAAGGCATCCCTTGGCCTACAGGATGCTTTCCCCCCTGGATCACCACTCCTTTCCCACATGAAATGGCCCAACATACATGAGGGAGCGCTCATGTCAATGAGCCACATTGATCACATCCTCATTCTGCAAACCCCACTGATCAAACAACTCCAACTTCACAACAAAAAAAATAATTTTTATGACCACTAACTCATCTTGGTGCAACTCTCACCAACCTGAACCCATGCACAGGCGTCACCCTGGATGAAGCTACACCTGGAAAACATGATTTGCCCAAAATATCTTACTGGGTCGAACACGAGGCCAAGAACCTAGAATTAACAGCCCCATTCACTTTGAATCCCATCAAAACCTGGGCAAAATTCAAAGCTGAACTAATTAACAAAATTTGACATCTCGCATCACATAAGTACACCGCTGACACAGCCACAATTAGGCGTACCTTGACAGAACTGGACCACCTCAAGCTCAACACCCCGAGGTGCAGTTATAGCCTCAACTGGGGGCGCAAATGGGCGGAAATATCCACCCGTCTAAACACCCTCATTATCGAGCACCAGCACAGAATCAAAGTATCAAACAAAGGTAAGTTCATAAAGGAAGGCGAAACATGCTCAACATACTTATTCTGCCAATTCCACTCCCGCGGTAGCCAGCCCATGTACACACAGGTCCACAAGGCTGACGGCACCGTGGCAACTGACCCTGAGGAGGTCAAGGCGGAAGTACACCATTACTACACTGAACTATACTTCGATATGCCAACTGACCCACAAAAAATCACAGAATTTATACATACCACTGGAATACAAAGCACACCAATGGACTATAATAAACTAAATCTAATAACATGGGAGGAGCTTTGGGATACAATCCGCGGTGCACCACGTAGGAAATGCCCAGTGCCTGATGGGATACCTTACAAATTTTATAAAAAATATTTTAATAAATTTGCCCCCCTACTCTTGGCATCTATGAACCAGTACTTGCTGAAACGCGCCTCCTACCTGGTGGCCATGAATCATATATCATAACCCTGTATAAGAAGGGTGAATAATTGGACATGGCCAACTGGCATTCAATTGCACTCTCTAACACTGATGCAAAATACTCACAGAATCTTAGCAACCAGATTAGGCGCAATATCCTCTGACCTGTCACCCAACCAGTTTGGGTTCATACCAGGGCGCTCAATCTGGAACAATATACACCCTGTTGCAAACATATGTCAGTCCAAAGCAACTGGAGCCCTGGTCTTCTTAGACTAGGAAAAGGCGTATGAACGCGTTAGTTGGCCATACCTAAAGGAATGCCTACACGCTTTCAAACTCCCACTCAGATTCATAAACTGGGCGATGCTCCTTACAGAATCTGCAACCATGGCTGTATGCGGCCCTGGCTTCCTAACTAACAGGATCACACCACACAGAGGGCTCAAATAGGGGGACCCCCTCAGCTCACTGCTGTATAATTTCAGTTTTAATCCACTCCTTCGCGTAATTGACTCATGCCTCATGGGCATAACTGCACAAGGGCAGCCAACAGTCAAGATACTGGCCTTTGCGGATGACTGCGTGGCAGGTATAGCTAACAACAATGATGCCTGACAGCTGGAGCGCACCCTATAGGAATACACCAAGGGTGAGCAATGCATCGCTCAACAAAAGGAAATCAGAAATAATTTTCTTGGGCAAGTACACTAACAACTGGGCTACAACACCAGAACCTCACACCCCCATACAAAGGAAAAACCTACTCATCCTACCCTTCGCATCATCTCCCACCACCCCTGTCCGCCACCTTGGGATATGGCTGGAAACAGGGGGATATGCCAATGAGACAATGGAGAACAATCTATTACAGCGGATATCCAACCGCGTCGCCTCCCTCAAGGGAAGATCCTTAGGACTGATGGGGCGAGTAACAGTTGCTAACTCGCTCATCCTCCAGAATACTATGGTTCCATGCCCACGCGATCGCCTTCTCACCCACCTTCATAATGTCAATCTGCGCGCTGATCCAGGGCTTGCTGTGGCCCGGATCCCATCCACCCATATGGATGGAAACACTCTTTGGCCCACGCTCCAGTGGAGGCATGGGACTTATAGCTTTTGAGAGCCACGCCAACTGCATCCTGGGCACCTGGATAAAGGAAGTCCTTGCCCCAGACCTCCTGCAGCAACACTGGTCCAGGGCAGTGAGGACTAACTTCGCGCAGGCGCTCAAAATAACCAACCCACATAGCCCACTCAGACTACTATCATACCTTGCTAAATGCCCCACTGCAACTGGCCTGCATAGAACCCCCCCTCACTTCAAACGCATTCTCTGAGCCATCCACCATATGGGATGGACCGTAGAGAACACTGGCACTGTGCAGGGAAGGGGAAGACCCAGCTCCTACTTCAAATTAAGAAAACCAGAAAACCACCCCCAGAGAGAAATACTTGGTATGACCCCAACCATTGCTAGAATCGAATACCTAGATGCGTTGGACATTCCCAGTGACTTAACCACACAGAAGGCAGTGTGAAGATTGACGCACCACCACTTTTACAGCCGAGGGTAAGAGCCAATGCCTGGCGCTGTCTGAGAAGGACCTATAGGATGGCAGACCGCTCCAATTTCCTCCACGCAACCTTCGCAGTATGTGGAGGGGAGGGCTCCCTACACCACCGCCCAGAAACATGCCACCCAACCAAAGCCATATGGCGGGAAGTTGTGCGCCTGCTTAAGATCCAAGACGAGCAGGAATTATTTATCTCAAAGAGCCTCCTCGCGCTCCAGCTCAAGTCACCAATCCCATCTACCCTTCACTCCCTAATGATACCCATTGCAATGTGGACAATACACCATTGCCTTAGATGCATTCAAGGGCACGGTCCCAAACATCCATGGGGTTATCAACAGGTTCCACGTCCACTTATTGAAGCACTTCCAAGCCTAGCTCTATGGATATATAAGGCCAAATCAATAGGCGCTCATAGAATCGTGGTTCCCACTTTGGTTCCTTTGCACAGACCCCTTCCTTCACACCTGCTCCATAGCGGGGGAAACCCCCTTGGAGTAGTGCACCAACCACCCCATACCTGGCAGTCCCGCTGGCAACAGGGGTAACATGAGTACCCCGGGGTGCTCAATTTTATATATCTTTTGTTTTCACACATACTCGGTAATGCCCATCGACTGGTCAGCTTGCCTTGGTTAAATAATAATAAATAATAATAATAATAAACTTTTCTCTCTCGTTGCAATCACTTTTGCAGCTTATTCAATTCAAGTCTGAATTTAGTTTGATAATCTCATAGAGGAGATTAGTCTGCGCCCATGTCAGGGAGCAGTTGGGCAAGTAAGGTAATAGGCACAGGTGGTAGGCCCGCGACCTCCAATGTTCAAAAACGCCCCGGAGAAACTGGCGGATTAGATAAAAGTAAAAAGCTGGTGGTTACTATTTCCCCAGAAATCCTCACTTGGCAGGTGTGATGTAATTAGTACATCAACATGCAGCACTCTCAACCACTCTCATCGGTGGAATATGAAGTCTAGTGTTCCTG
Source organism: Massospora cicadina (assembly GCA_022478985.1). Classification (NCBI taxonomy): domain Eukaryota; kingdom Fungi; phylum Entomophthoromycota; class Entomophthoromycetes; order Entomophthorales; family Entomophthoraceae; genus Massospora; species Massospora cicadina. The sequence goes on from JAKSZP010007001.1 coordinate 43,189, forward strand.
AATATCCACCAAACAGCTCTGTGGGAAAATTTTTTGTGGGGACGTGCACACTTATTTCCTGACCGCAGTGTACATCACACCTCAATCCATTTTACACAGTTGGCTGGATCTTGGTTTCTAAAACAAGGAGGCAGCAGATGAAGCTGCTGCGGTGCGCGTTGTGATTGACCTCCCCAAAGGGCAGCAGGTCATCAAAACCAAGCGCACCAGATGGACAAAATCCAACCAAATTTTCCTCACGTTTGACTTTTTGCTCACTACAGTCAAGCGTGCCATTTTGGAGCAGCACCTGAAAGATAGTCTAACCATATGCGGAGAAATACAATCCTTTGAGATGCAACGCTTTATGCTGATGCCGCACCTGTGCACAAGCAAATCCATTTCAGGTCTGACTCCAACTGAGGAGATCATGAAGGACCTAACCCAGATCTCGCACTCAACTTATATTAATATCAAAGGGCATACCATCCACCCTTTCCAGGTAACCGTAGACAGCGCACCCCCCATCTGCACCCACTGTGACGCGTTCAGCCATAAGGCACATGCATACCCCACCAAGGAGGGCATCACATTCCAAGAGCACCCCTCGGCGGCCATGGCCAACAGGGAGGCTCACTATGAACCAACCACCAGTACCAAAGAGGCCTTCCCGTGGGTAGTACATTGCTGCTACTTACTAGTAAAGCCTGTCTCACCTCAAGAGCAAAAGAAGGCCAAACAGGCCCGCAGGGCTGCGGCTAAGGAAGGGGCCAAGGCCGCCTCCACTATCCCACACTCCCAACGCCAGGAGGACATTAAAACCTTCGTGGTGGAAGCAACTTGGGAATCCCTCAACCAATCAGATTGGAATGCCCAAGCTGATTAGGCCACCCAATCTGAGAATCCAATGGATGACTCAATCTCACCTGACCTTTGTAACCAAGCCCCAATTGGAACAGATTTGGTCTCCAACCTACCTGAAAAAAAATTTTGCCCTGAATGTTGGTACACCAAACTCATCCGCACCACAAAAAATTTGTTCAACAGCGGGGAAACAAAAAGCGAAGACAAAAGCCAACGCAAACCTGTCTGCTAAAATTAACAAATCTTCTTATAGCGTTGCTGCAAACACCCATGCTGCTGTGAAGGCCCGTGGGGATCTAGAGGAGGATGGTGGGCCCAAGTGCCCACCCTCTCACACCTAAGGTGTGATGGTGGAAACCTTCACTTTAGGGACGTTATACATTGTCAGACTCAAGGCCTCACTGTCCCAGGCTAGGAAACTGAGTTTTCTACAAAAAAATTTTCCTGTGGACATCCTGGCCATCCAGGAGTCCCACTGTCTGCAAGGTTCCAAGGACTCTTGGAAAACCTTGCTCCTCCCTTCCCTATCCTTCTGGTCTGAGCACTGTGGGGTGCTTGTTCAGAAAAACAAAAAATTTAGTATTTTTATCATCAAAATCCTTCCTCAATGGCTGAGTCCTCATTGTCACATTTTTGTGGGCTGACGTGGTGCATGCTATCATCAACATTTATGCCCCTGACCTGTGCATGAGAGTGTCAGGAATTTTTCTCATTGGTCGAATCCCTTCTGTTACCCCCTGACCCTTTCATAGTTGGCGACATGAACTGTTGGTTAAACAAATCCACGGACTGTTGGCCTTCCTCATCCCACGCCCCAGGGTCACATAGAACTTCGCATTCTAAAGGCCACCCTTGGTTTTCTAGATGCGCTGCCTTGGCAAGCTCTGCTGCTAAAAAACATGACGCGCCCTTATGTCCATGATGGCCAATTAAAGTCCATGTCCTGCATTGACCTTATCCTCACGCTGGCGAAATTTTGATCTCATATTTCCACTTCCACACTTTAAATATCTATTTCTCTGGCCACTAGCTGGTTATAATAACCTACCATTTACCCATCACAGTGGCTAGGGCTCCACATTGGTGCAAACTCCGCCCACCCACACTCGCGTCACCAGGGTTTTCCACTTGAATGGAATCAGCAACTTTGGCAAAAGAGTTTATTGCACCATTTTGTGCGGACTCAATTTCCACATGGTCAGCCTTCAAAGCAGATACCATCTGCCACACTCACCACCTCTCCCCCTGACTCTCATGAGCTACATTGGCCATCATCGCATGAGCTCAAGCAGAGTTGGCACACCTGGAGTCCAATATCCCAGCCACAGGCTACAGCCCTGCTTGGGGCTGGAAGTGGGCAGAAGCAGCGCCCACCTCAACGCGCTTGAAAGGCAACACAAACATCAGGTTTGTGTTCAGTACAGGGCCAAACACATTACAGAGGGTGGCACGTGCTCAGCTTATTTTTTTAAAAAATTCTTTGCACTGCGCCAGAGCGTGGCCTGCACACAGGTGCAGAGGTCGGATGATTCCGTTGTGGATATGCCAGCTGAAGTGGCAATTGAAATGCAAAAGTATTACTCTGAGTTGTACCAATACGATCCAATTCAGCCAGCCAAAATGGCGAAATTTCTCGATAGCACTCACATCCACACCATTTTCTGATACCCAGAGTTAGTGAATTTGATTACTCCAAATGAATTCTGGTCTTTCATCCGTGGTGCACCAAATCAGAAATGCCCAGGCCCTGATGGCATTCCTTATGAGTTCTATAAGAAGTACTTCATATATATATCCCCACTGCTGCTTGCCTCCCTTAATCAGAGTCTTTTGGATACGCGCCTTCTACCAGGAGGGCAAGAGGCCTTCACCATCAAAATCTTCAAGAAAGGGGATAAACTAGACTAGCTAACTGGCGCCAACTTCTCTAACTAACACGAATACAAAAGTTTTAACTAAAAATCATGGCTAACCGTCTAGGGATTATAGCCTCTGCCACCATCTCCCCAGAACAATTTGGTTTCATACCCAGAAGGTCAATTTGGGACAATGTGCACTCTGTGGCTAACGCATGCCAGTCTACAGCCTCTGGGGCACTATTATTCTTGGACCAACAGAAGGCATATGATAGAGTAAACTGGGAATACCTCAGGGCCTGCCTCCAACATTTTCACTTACCCCCTTGCTTCATTAGCTGGGTGATGATGCTTATGGAATCTGCAACAATGGCAATGCGTGGCCCAGGCTTCCTAACGGAAGTAGTCCACCCTAAAAGGGGCCTACGCCAAGGGGACCCCATTAGCCCACTCTTATATAACTTCAGCCTTGACCCACTACTTCGAAATGTGAATGCCCGCCTCACTGGGGTCCATGCACCAGGCCAAGCCCCAGTCAAGATGATGGCGTTTGCAGATGACTGTGTGGTTGGGGTGTCTAATAATCAAGATGCACGCGCGCTTGAAGCTCTCATCCAGGAGTATTCCTGGGTAAGTAATGCTGCACTAAACGCTTACAAAACCAAAAATCATCCTCCTTGGTTGGTATCAAACCTGCTGGGCCCCAAAGACCAGTGCCCAGCCCATCTGCTTGCACATGTGCTCGCCCTCCCTGCTCACCCCAAACCGCCCCACTTGTGCTCCCCTTTGTACCATGCCCTACCATAGGGCCTGTACGCCATCTGGGCGTGTGGGTGGAGGCAGGCGGGTATGCCTCATCAGTAATGGAAAGTCATATTCTAGACAACGTGACGAAGTTCATCGCCTCCCTCAGAACCCACCCTACTTCAAAACTGGAAGGGTTTTTTAGCCAACTCTATGCTCCTCTTTAAAGTCTGGTTTGGTGCCCACGCCATCACCTTCTCCCCGGGTTTTTTCAAATCTATGTATGCCCTTCTACAAGGGTGGCTCTGGTCAGGCTGCCCACCGCCAGTGTGGCTTGAGGTCATGTTTGGCCCTTGTCAACATGGTGGCATGGGCCTGCTAGACTTTAAAGCCCATGCTGCCAAGATCCTGGGCACCTGGATTGCGGCCGTCACCGCCCCTACGCTCCCCTCCCAACACTGGTCCCGCGCGGCCCACTCCAACTTCTCCCACGCCCTGAGCCTTAACAATCCATTGAACCCTCACTCCTTGATGAAATACCTGGCTTCACACCCATCGGCCACAGGTCCTCACGGTACTAAAACCCACTACGAATGAATCCTCCTCTCCATGCGGAGCGCTAAGTGGAGAATCTGTATTAGTAAACACACAGCCCAGAGAGGCCGCCCCTCTCCTCAGTTCAAAGAGGAGGTACAGGGGCTACCCATTTAAGACGGCTTGATCCCCACACGGCCTCATGTCCTATCCAGGGTGGACTACCTGGACATGATGGACATCCCTTATTCCCTTGAGACCCAAAAAACTATTTGGAAATACGCACACCACCCTCTGTTGCAGCCTCATATCCATTCCCATGTGTGGCACTGCCTGAGGCGGGTGTACCATAAGGCTGAGCGCTCTAACGCTTTACACTCATCCTGCGTCGTGTGTGGCTAGTATGGAACGCTATTCCACCGCCTGGAGAAGTGCCCTACCTCTAAAGCGATATGGCGCGAAGCTCAACGTCTGCTTGGCCAGGATCAAACACATCCCTTCAGTTTGTCAAGAGATATGTTTGCTATATCCATGGTATCCCCTCTTCCACCCTCCCTCCATGCTCTGGTGGTCGCAATTGCCATGTGGACTATCCACACGATTGTGTTGGATGCCATCGCAGGCTCCACCCCCACCCTCCCAGAAGCTGTCCATAGATTTTGGTCCCATTTGGTGGACCACTTTCAAGCGTGGATGTTTGGTTACCTCCCACCGCGTCGCCGTCAGCTGGTCTCCTCCTGGTTCCCAGTATGGTTCATCAAATCAGACCCTTTCCTCCACACGTGTTCAGTTGTGGCTTCAGCCCCTTCACACGTTCCCTCCCCCTCCCCATAAGTGGCGTTCCCGCTGGCAACAAGAGATAGCATCGCTTCTCTGGGGTGCCTTCCCTGTTACTAAGTTTCATTTTCTTTCATGTTTACTTTTGGAAGTGTCCGTCCCCTGTTTGGCCTACCCCACAATAAATTTAAAATTTAAAATAATAATAATAATAATAATAATAATAATGTTAATAATAAGAAAAATAAATGATTTGGAAAAAAAAATAATAAATAAGAAAAAGTTTTTGTTCCTCTGCTTTTGGAGGGGAGGTGACTTGAGACCAGATTCCTCATTCCTGTGTGCCAATTCATCCCAATCCAACCGCTTAGTGATAAATATTAGTAACAAATAGAAGCCATAACAGTTAGCACAAAAATGAGATTTCAAAACCAGACTCTCGAAGTAATCCTAGAAAAATACACATTCAGGATGTTTGGTCCAATTGGTCAAAATAATGACGTTGCTCAGAATTAAGAGCAGTGATAAAATTATGATATTCAGAAGAGGTATTGCTTACAGATATGAAGAGAAAATTGGGAAGCTTAGGATTTATATTACATTCAGCTGGAAATGTTAGATTTTGATGGTTGTCTAAAAAAATAAACCCTTCAAGAAAAACATCAATGATAATAGATTACTCCAATTTATGGATCCTTTATTTCTTCCCAATTTATCCACATAACTAGAATCATCTCTGAACCTCCTCAATTGTACTTAAATCGTCCTAATTATCATAGCTAATAATAGCTATGATGTAATATTACTATGGCAAATTATGGGATCCACTTGGGTGAACCAAGTGAATTTATGGCACAAACCTAATTGCATTTTCAAATGTAATTCATTTATGATCAAGGAATTCTATTGTCTATGTATGTTGATCATTATAATTGCCATGATAGTACTTACAAATGGATGGCCCAAATAGAAGTACCTAGTACTATTGAGAGGCCTGCTGATGTCCCAATTAGGGGTGCATCAAAGTTCTAATTCCATATGTTTAATTTCCCCATTTATTGTATTTTGTCAGCTGTATGATAAAAAGTATATTGGTCTGGTTGAGAGGCGAATATACATCACTGAAGTGCTGATATCCAGCCTAATAATCTTCCCAATTACAAGAGTAGTAGTGCCTCCAATCAGGCTGAAATTATTGTAATTTAGTTAATTCAAGGGCCAATTTACTCTTGGATATTTTAATAACCACTGCCATAATCCATAGCGGATGGCATGGTTTTATGAACTCATCTAATAGATGAGTATGGCCAGTAGATTCCATAGAGGTATAAAATAATGCGCCTGGCCCCAAAATTAAATCATCATCCTTCCATTTAATCATATTTTTGTCTTATTTCATCTTGTATTAATTTAATCTTCATATTAAGAAATGTAGACAAGCATTCAGGGGAGCTTGTCATAAATATCTGTGTCAGAATAGTTCCCGATTATAGAGGGAAAATATATCCAGAAGAGACCAAAAGAGTCAAGAATTGTTGTTTAGCTTTGTGAGCTTCTAAACTGTTAGAAGTTACTGTAAGACACATAGCATTAGTGAGGATATATCAGTTGAAGCTCTTCCCAACTACTGAAATAGGAATATATTTAATAATCAAGCTGCTCCTTAAAATTCTCGCTAGGGCTACTGCTCCATATTTAAAAAATTTATTCAAGTGTGTTTTGAGGCTGGCGATCTCCATATCATCCATCCTTTTTCTCAGTGGGTTTGACCCCATGAAAAGACTTTTTTGTGTATACCAAATGAATTGCCTGAAATTATAACATATACATTCCCCAGTGAGTTGCCCATGATATTTGAACATAGTAGGATAGCTTAAAAACTCTAAGTTCGATGGGAAAGAGAATATTATCACAAGAAAAGCCACCAGTAAAGATGGCCAAGCTTTTGGAGGGGTCAGCCAATGCGATTTCTCTACAATTAACTTTTTATGGATATATACCTATCTCTGGATAAGGTCCGCCAAGAAAGGTGATTCTGGAGTAATAGGGAGAGTTGTTCAATTATGACAACTGGGACAACAGGTTATACAGGACATATAGGTTCTAAAATGGCAACAGAGGGTCCATGCTAGAGTAAAGTGATTGCTATGAATAAATTGAGTTAGATTTACTATCCCCCTTTATTTTTGAGGACAAAATTTGAGGGGTACTCCATGGAGTGCAATTGTGCAGGGCCAGTGATGAGGAGATCTTAAAATGATGGAGGTTTCAGTCTCACCTTCCAGCGAGCTCACTGCTGGTTCTAAGCGGTACTGGGAGAGTACAGAGAGAGAATATTCTATGTTCAGGTTGGAGATGTCCATGACAGCTAAATCCTCAGCTGGATATGTTACAATGGGATTTAATAACTTGACTGGCGTCAGGGTTACCAAAATAGGTGCCCTGATGGTGCACAACAGAGATGGTGTTTTCATGTTCTAAGATCTAAAGTTCCGCGGTACAGTTAGGCTTGGCAGTACAGATGCTGAACAACATGGATGCAAGGATGGAGCACGTCCCAGATAAGGAGGGGGAGGATTATCTCTTATGCCAAAAGCAGTACCAGTGTTATATAGGGGACTTGCAGAGGAGTGCCATTTTCAACTGTTCAAGAGGTCCCAACCTTGATGCCTTTTCTTGGAATAGGAGCAAGTACTGTGCCGTAGTGAGGTCTCCTTGGGCTAAGTGGCCAAAAGAGTTATAGTAATTAAAGGTTGCAGGGGGAAATTTTCGGGGAATGACAAAGGTTTTTCAACGCTGAAAAGGATTCCAGGAGGGTTCTATTATACTCACCAGCGAAGAGTAACCATTGATGAGCTCCCTCTGAAATCTCATGGAGTAGCAGCTGGAAAGAGAAGATGTTAGCTTAATCCTTGACTTGAGACTTAAGGCGGGCCCTAAGGTTAAACAATGTGGTGAAGATCTCCTTTTTAAATTTTGAAACACGTTATTAGGGGAAGGCTAAGCAGGTAGTGGTAGGTACTGCACAATGCATAAGCTTCTTGAGTAAAAAAAGCCGTGCATCACACTAAGAACACACTTTGAAGAAAAAACCAAGGCCTGGAGGTATACAACAGTATCAGCCCAATGAACCGCTTTAATAGTGAACAAATCTGAGAGGGTTAATCTGACTATAGCCCTTCAACAGGAGAAAAAGCACAATAAAAGCGAGGCTTTTCCTATATAATGTAACAGGGAATTGAGCGCAGGAGGTCGCAGGAGGGAAATAAGGCAAAAGGTTCCAGAACAAGGATAAGTGGCCAAGCAAGAGAATCAACGTCCTAGGGTATCTCTGTTATGTTTCAAATAGTTCTATAAAAAATGCACGCCAAACTGATGACAACCATCAGGTACAAGCGTCCCTGAGAGCTGGGGTAGGTAGCGTAGGAGCTGCGGCATAAAGCACAGCGAAATAAGATGTGGCAGAGTCAGAGGAATAGCCCATGATGTGAGGGAGGCAACAGCACGCCAAATGCGATGGTTAGGCCAGAACGGAAGATGGAGTCCATCCATCTTGACGGTTTTAACCAGTGCTTTATTGATAAAACTAAATAGAAAAGAAAGTAAAATCTTATGCAAATAATCCTAAACTTTATTGAAATTTAAATTGTTTATCTGATAAAAGAAAAGCTTTTCTCAGCTAGGGCCTAAAATTTAAAAAAAAATATTTTCAAAAATTTCAAAGAATTTAAAAAACCATTCTAAGCCATAAAATCTTCAACTTTTGGAGAAATTGAATTTTACAAATTTGGGTAAATCTGTAACTTCAAATCAGACCGATTTTATAAATTTTAAGTAGATCTTGACTGGATTTTCTGCCGCTGGAGTGCCGTTCCTCCACCCTGACTAGCAAGGCCTGAACCCACTTGTGGTAGATGATCTTAGAGAGGTCATTAGTATCACTCAATGGTTCTAGGCTTCACTCTAAGGGTTTATTGTGCTTGGTTTTGGTAGGGCATTCTACATCAGGAAAAACGTCACTAACTGTGACAGCAAAGCCTCTCGCCTTTGCAATAATATGCTTTCCACTGTGACATTCATCATGTGAATTCCCCATAATGTGATCCGCTTTGTCCTCAATCACAAATTCTGGGCCCATGTAGTGAATTGTTGCACCCTCTGACATTGTGATTCAGGTTAGATCACTTGAAGTGCAAGTGCCACCCTTTCCACTAAAGCAGCTTCCACCTCTCCTACCTCCAATGTATGCCCCACCGCCAATCATGCAGGATTTTTAATGGGGTTTAATCAACCTACCCTCCCTCAAAAATGTCAGGCACAGTCCCTAATGCATCAGCTAATCAGCCACACACCTTAAACTGTTCCAGGAGCATATTGCTGCTCAAAATCATTAAATTGCCTTGGCCAGTAGTTTAAAGACCAAATGCTCCTGCCCTCAGAAAACCAGCTCCTGTTTATGGTTTGAGTTTGCCCATACTGAACCCATATAACTCACTTAAATGGGCTATTGAGGATACTAACCAACCTTACATGGTAAATTCTTATTTGATTTGCAGGATTTTTCCAGACTCCCAAGAAAGAGCATAAGCACTGCTTCTGCCCATAAAAACGGCTTTCCAAATTTATAAAAATGACTATCAGCTCGCCACTAAAGTGGCCGGTGTAACCACCAATGTTCCACTCTACCAATCCCTTCATGAGGCCTTGGAGCCTCTTTTCAAGGATATACCTGCGCAATCTACAGGCTGACTTCCTTGAGGAAGCTTAGGACAGATTGAGGAGCTCATGATTGCCAGGGATGCTCATGCGCTGATACCACTAAGGTGGCACTTTTCAATCCCCACCACCCATACATTAAACAAGCCCTCAAATTGTTCATTTGTGTTCCAGAAAATGTTAAATATGTCAGGTCCTAGATTGCCCAGTATGACAAGGTGATGCATATTAATTGTCTCACAAGCAAAGACAAACTAACTCTCTTCCACATTCTTCCCCATTCTCCTGACTCCTCTACTCACACTTTGTCCACTATCATGTGTGTCCTCTGGTCTGTGACAGATTGAAAGCACACAATCCCCTAACTATCTAATATGGACTCTCAGACTTGCTGTCACAGTGCTATATGGAGATTTTTTTTGTTTTGTTTTATTTAGCACCATCACAGATAAAAATGTGTGGACACCTCCTCTTGGGTTTGGCTCCACTAGTACTAAAAACATACCCTAGAGAGGATGCTGCAATCAGGGGGAATCCGGTCAGCCTGAATTAATGTCATAGGATTAGGACTCATGCAGAGTGTGATGATCAGCTGATCTGAGTAATATTTGAGTTGGTAGTGAGAAGGTTTAAGCATTTTATTTGCATATCAGTGTATTGATGCAGCATTATAATTTAAAAGGCCAGTATTGCATAAATCTGAAATACCTGGAAGATTGGTTGGGGCTTCCTCCAAGCTGGGCTGAGTATCCAAGTACTGACATATGACTCTTTGTACCTGATTCAAGATGATCCTCCTGGCTCAATCCGTTCTGAAAATGTTGAAACTAGGGGGAGTCTAAGTATTTTAGACCTTATATAGACTAAAATGGCCATGGTCAGGGTGGCACCCAAGGCACCGCTGGAGGGCCCTGAGCTGAACCTACTCCTTGAAATCCACTTCTATCATATACTTAAAAGGGAAGAATAAGAAAAGTGGAGCATGTATGATGGATCTCTAAGGGAAAGGTGGTAACTAATGGTTATCCACCACATGATACAAGTCACTTAATTGGAATAATGGTTGCTGGAGGCATGAGACCCAACGGCATTTGAAGGGTGTGCTGCCCGCATTCCAAGAAGATGAACTGGACCTCAGGACTTACAAAGACACTATTCTAAGATAAATAAAGGGAAAGTTTATGTATTTTCTAAAATTGGTAAGTCTAAACCTGGAAAGAAGATAGCAGAGCAACCTTGTAAAGGGCATGGGTTTTAAAATACTGGGAAGGCCTTATAAGAGCACAGATCAAGTCCAAGTTCTGATAGAAGTCTGTCAATGCTAAATTTTACAGACAGCGATAGACCATCCTGGAATTAATTCTGAGATCTATTAAATCTAAAATACACTAATTGTAATTTAATTAGTACAACCATATCTGAGCTTTTACATAAGCAATTCTACTATTCCTGGATTAACATAATCTCATGTTTGATGTCAAAAGCAATTACCATATGGTTATAGTATTTTTGACCCAATGGTTCTAGGATACTCAGAACTTGTTATTAGGAAGATCGTAGCCTCATTTTACCATTATATAAGACTTACTAGGTGCCTTATTATTAACTTAATTGAAAAGACCTACTGTATTTTTATATAATAATAGCTTAGGAAAATACCTATTTTTGTCATGATCTAAATTTTAATTCGTGGCATTTTTGGTAAAGTGTGACTTATTTTCAGGGCTCTCATCCCTGGAGCTCAACAGAACTCTCATCAGTGCATAATCTAGATCTTTACGTTATGCCTGAATGCTTATCAAATTATTAGGTTTTACCAAAATGATAGTACAGCAGTAATTTTTAGCAACTTAGGCGTGTTTCCTCCATTACACATTAGAATTTATAACCTCTAGCATACAGCTTCCCCCAAAACCAAGAGAACATTCATCTTAGTTCAATGTTAGGAGTTTGAGCTACATTTTGTGGTAATTTTTTAATTTAAATAAAATTATTATTATCTAAACATTTTGCTAATGCTTTTTTTGTTTTCCAAGCTTATTCACTGTATATAAATTGTAATGGGCTTCATGCTGTTACAATAACCCAAGACTAATTGTTTTATCGCCCCACTTAGTACCAAGTCAGATCTCACATGCTGCTAGGGTGACTGCTGCGCTCCTGCCTCCTGTCCTGCCCTCAATCAGATTGCATGCACTCATTACGCCATGCCTCTCCAGTACTCCATAATGCATGCCCCTCTGTCATGACTCCTGTTTTTTTACTGTTTTGCATGTCAGCCTGAAAAGGTGCCTCACTTTAAAAATTTGTCAGTTGGCCGTTGGGGCTCCGCCACACTGCACAAAAAACCATTCAATAGCGCTTTTTATTGCTGTGAGATTGATCCTATCAAAACAGATGTTCCCTCTTCTCTAGCATCTTATGATTCCTGCTAATACCTCCGTCATTTAAGGGGGTGATGTCCCTTTCTGAATTGTAAAATTTTCAGTAAAACGTGTCTCATTTTTTGGTTCCTCCCCCAGAGCTCGGCAGAATTTTAATCAGTACATAACGCCAGACCTTTCTTTTAAGTCTGGCTGTCTATCATATAAACAGGTTTTATCAATCTGATAGCACATCCAGAAATTCTGCTGGCCCTAGGTTTGGTTCCTCCCCCATGCATTAATTTTGCCAACACCTGGTATAAAGCTTCCCCCCTAAACCAAGAGAACCCCATCTTGTTTTCTCAATAGGGGTTTAAGCCACCTTTTGAGGAAACTTTTACTTTATAGAACTTATTGTCATCTCAACCTCAGGGTATTGCTTTTTTGGCATTGCCAAGCCTAACAGAGTATCCTTTGATACAACAGGTTTTGTCCTATCACAATTTTAGCTCCTTTGATTTTACCTATAATATGCCACACAAATTTAAGTTTTCATAAACAATTACCTAATTAAAATATTATCTAAAACTGTCTCAATCACTTTCTACTTCTATAAGGTGAAATAATAAACTATTGGGAAGGAAGCCACCATGCAAGCCCAGGCAATATTTGTGCAAACTACCAGAAAGGGTCAGAACTGCACATAATACAAGAAAAATAGTGAGGGTGCTGATTATGGATAGCCATATATATAAGAGGAGGAGTGCAATTTGCCATGGTTAAAACTAACTCCAATGACACAGCATCCGCGGGCTATTCCTTGCGCCATATTTTTATGTACTAGTGGGTTAACCTGTTATAGAGACGGCTAACAAAGTTGAGACTAGCCTGCCATTTGGGGTGAGAAAACACTCAAAAATGAAACCAAAATGCTTGAGGCAACCACGTCCATATGACCTGATATCTGATGAGGAGGCTAATGATTTAGGGATGGCAACTAACAATAACTCTTAGCATCATACCTACTAGCAAACACACTGTTGCAGCATTGGCAGCTGCAGATTCCACCGCAGCTTCTTCTTTTGGGCCCACAGGATGCCCCTAATCCACTCTGGCAACATGGGTTTCCAATTGTACAAAATTTATTGAAACTTCAGCCATCAGGGAGTAAGAATCTCCAAAAGCAAGGTTATATCCTGACGCCAAATGACGTCCAAAATTGGGAACAACCCTAGGAGGCCGCTATAATGTTATCCTCATTTGAGGAGTAAAGGCAGCAACGCCATATTATAGCCACTATGGCCCATTCATTAGTAGACTAGATAAAAGGAACCTATGGGATAGCGGCCAGAGAATATAGAGAGCAAGTTAAATTGGAAAAATATTCTTCATGAAAATTTATTTTATTAAAAAACAATATAAAATTGACCAACAACTTTACCTGTGGGGGATATTTAGCTTAAGTGTTGAGGGCATGGGAAATAAAATTTCTCATAAACCAAGGGTAACGCAATTATATTTTAATTCTGGTGGATTGACATTCAATAAACTTCCATGATTCCATATCTAACTCATCCTGGCCAGCTGAATTTTTCTCAAATTTTGCTCCAAATTTTCCCTCCCAGTGCGATTCAACTTGGCATATTGGCAATGATTTTTCCAGTGGGCAACAGGATGCACCCATAGCTAGGCCAAATAGTGGAGGTCACATTGGGTATTGAAAGGGCTTAACGCGCCCAAACCTTCTGGGGTTGGTCTTGCTTTCTTCAGTGGAAGGTAAGCACACTGGCGGAAGTCTAAACCCATTCATACCAAAGATGACTCAATTCCACTGTACCTCAATTTATTTATGCTAACAGTCTCCTCATTGGGACTAAAGATTGTTGAGGAAGAGGGATGCCCATCACATTCCTGCTAGTGGTGGCTCCTTACCGCTGCCACCTCAAACACATCACCCAATTTATTCCAACAACTCTTAGGTGGGTAAGATAGGGAGGAAAGGGGGGCAACCTCAAGGTGGTACTTCGTCACCCACATATCATCCACCACATAAGCTAAATGGCCCTTGGACACAAAAGGGATGGCCGCCTTCTTCGCCCCTTTTTCTTAAAGAATAGAAATTTACTTATAATTGAGGTGCAGGTGGTGTTCCCTTTGGACTTACAAAACCCAAGTGGGGGCGTCACACATTTTTCATTTACTAGTGCCAAATAAAACTGAAATAAAAAACCCAAAATATGGTGTCACAAAGTTGATACTAAGCATCAATGTTAGTAGGGGAAGAGGGGTCAAGGGGATATTTGTCCAGCAACAGTTGCTTCAGAAGGCAGGCAAAGATGGAAAAATGGAGGGAGATGGAGAATCAGTGGCAAGAGGCAGAAGGAGAAAGAAGTGAGAATTATCCTTGTTGATGAGGCATGTGGTGTGAATCACTTTGATATATTGAGCAAGTTAGTGCTCAAAAAAGAAATTAGCTTAGTAATGCAAGTAAATGACTTGATACATTGGAAGGTTTGGGAGTAGTTGGGGTCAAATAGTGAGATCTCGCCATGTCATAGCATGCGCAGCCTGTGGCAAATGTGAGATCCTTTAATGACATACTTAACATAGTCAGGAAATTCTAGAGAAAATTAGGGGAGGGAATTTTAACATAGAGTGTTCCATTGCCAAATGGAGGGCTTGTCAAAAGAGATTTGGAAGTGGCAGCTGCTAATTTAAAAGCCAAATTCTGAATGTTTTATAAATAAAAATGCTTTTTTGAGGGCGGAAATATCAGCAGGGAGTTGAATCTGGGGAAATTTGTAAATCCTCTGACCAAGAAAAATCAGAAAATATTCTTTAAGCCAATTATTCATCATCAATCCATTAAAGATCTTTAAATATATTAATTTGTCCAGCGCTGTGCCAATAACAGGACTTGGTTGGGTGGCAGGATCTTATTGGCATGCACTTGACCATAGCAACTCCACCAATGCTTGAGATGCAAGCTACTCAGGAATATTATGGAAAGTAAATTTTTGAATAGCATCACAATGGGAGCAGCGTCTGCAGCCGTTGAGATTGGGGGACGGAGGATCAAACTACTCAAAAAATCAGGCAAAGCAGGAGCAGGGGAATTGACTGGGGTGGGGTGGAAAGAGAATGAGGGCGCAGCAAGTGAAGAGCAGTAGTGTCAAGTGGTTGAGCCCAAAACACAAGGAACAAATGGCGCGGTCATTTCCAATGAATGCCCAGAAGGAATAAGGAGCAGATCTGATAATGGTGCAAGTGATATCATATAATGGGTGTTGCAAGGGAAAAGGCAGATATCACAAAAGTGCAATGCCCTGATAGACAATTGGCGTCATTAGGAACCACAAACTGTAACATGGGTCAGCGTCATAGTCAGTCATACCCTATGTGAGTTCAGAGTGGATGCGTTTGTAAGGAGGCGGAAGAGTACCCTATCAAACTGAACCAATAGAGTGGTTCTGGCTGGGAGCCACATACTGATGGTGGGTATTGGGATGCTCTTGTAAATAAAGGAAGCTGTGCTGCTTACTTTACTTAAGCTCCAGAGAAGAATCTGAGCTTAAAATACCCCTAAAGGGGCATATTGATATACTTTGGTTTTGAAAACTGCTGTGGCTATCTCTATGATGGCTGAACTCACATAAGGGAAGAGTTTACCATAACCACCCGCAGGATGAAAGGCAGAATGCTCTGAGGGAGCACCAAAGGGCCCTGAAGCACTGCCTGGGAGCGTGCAAGATGGTTAATAGGTCCTGTGGTGGGACATAGTGAACAGAAGCGTTCAAGGGGCTAGCAGAGCCAGTGTAAGTCTGGGGAGCGCCCCCTGCACTTGTACTGGGAGTTGTTCCCATTTCCCACCAAGGAGGTCTGAAGAGGGCTATCCCTCTCATCACACAGTATGATCTCGCTCATGTGATAGATTTGCGGTGTCTTATGGCCTACCCCCTAAAGGCCCCTCCTATCATTCCCAGTTCTGATGACTGGCGAATTGATGCAGCATATCAAGGTGATTTGTGCCAAAGTCACAGCGGAAAGGGATTGATATGTGAAGAATAAAGTGAGTCCCTTCCAGACGCTGGGTTCAATTCTTGCCAGATCAACAAAGGGAAAACTCTCCCCTTTTGTGGAGAGGCCAGTTCCACTGAAAAAAATTTGCAAACAAAGTAAGGAAACTAGGGGCGGTTGGGCTGGGTGTCTTAACCGGTTTCAACCATTTGGGACTGTCCCTATGTGAGATGGCCCTGGGAGGTCCCCGCCACCCACTAATTGAGACGCCGCCACTTGGGCAGGCACAATCATGATAAAAACGTAAAGCGAGTGCCAGAGGTCAAATTAACATTGACTCAGTGTTCAACTTACATGGCCACGTTTGTTTAATAATTCCAACTCAAGTTACGTCATTCTATGTCCAATAATCTAGGCCCCAACTCCTATGCGCGCCATCTTATTCCCTAAGCGACCAAATATATAAGCAATTATTCTCAAAAATTATAATTGTCAGTCGATTTTTTTACTTTATTTTGCAATTAAATCTTTAGTGAATAATTTTGCATTATGAAAATTTTTCCTTTGGTATACGCCATGAAGCACAGCCTGATAATGATTTTTTGGTTGTGCAATGACATGGCCCTTGTGGCCATTGTAACAATATTATTGCCTACTGCCATGGACTGGGCATATTGTACTTGAGGCATCATTAAACACTAGAAAAAGACTGAAGCTATTTGGCACCAGGATCTGTCACTTTTGTTGGAGGCTTTGCCTTACCACTCAGCAAGATTCTGCAATCTCGCCTCCCACCCTCATGCCCACAACCCTGTGGGGGAACCCATCCCTGTTGTTGTAGTGCAAGAGTTTCCTATGCCTGACTCCATTAGCTTTATAGCAGCAATAACCTGACTGTGTGCCAGTTTACTTCTTACCATCATCTAAAGTTGACGTTGTGGTTTGCCCACCTTCTGTCCCACTTTCAAGTCATTTAAGCAGCAGTGCCTTTGGCATTATGACTTACCTTTTGGGTGCTCAAGCACTCTGACTGGCAAGCCAGTATAAATCTCATCTGCCACTTTCATGACAGCCAGCCAAGGTGCATTTTTGGCAGTGGCTAAAAGTTGCCAGGAGGTGGTGTACCCTATCCCACATGGGGAAGCAGGCGTCAAGTGTATTGATTTTAGGGCAATATGGTGTGAAAACACAGGTTGTTATTTATGGATAAACTCAAATTGGTTTTAATCAAAAAAGTTATCAGAGCAAAAGAAAGTTTACATTAACGTGTAAGCTTAAATTACCATCTAAAGCGCCTCTCATCTACTGAAAGTATAGTTTTGTTGCAAGATACTGCTTAAATAATTTATGTAATTAAAGTTTATATTTTATTAAAGTTTTAGGTCATATTTAGTTTGCAATGATGCATCTGTAGGCGACAATAATTACATCCTCATGTTAGTCATTTAAGTGCTTTTAATTAACCTTTCTCTAATTAATCTTGCTTCTGCTACAGGTCAAATCATCTTTGAATAGTCTAATTTAAAATAATTATAAGCTTCGCTGAGGTCATATAATGTTCTAGCAAAGATTAGATGGTCTAGTACTAATTTAGTAATTTCTTAGTTTAAAAAAATATCTTATCTCCCTGAAGGATAAAGGTATACTATAGCTATAGATTTTCATACCACCATATGCTTTACCTTTGTGGCACTATATAAAAATTTTCAAGATTTGTACACCCCGTTAAACAACTCAAATTCTTATAAATAAATTTCTAAGGGTATATGATTTTGGTATGTTAATCTTTAGCTGATAGGCTTTTCTCATTACAAATAATATTATTCCCTTTTTAGTATAGTAGTTTTAGCTTTATTAGTTTGTATCTTTGTATGACCTGAATCATAGATCAAGATTATTATCTAAAGTGTAAAAAAATATACTATTCCAGATTGGTAAATAAGTTAATAGATATTTTATCAATTTTATCTGCAAATGGAATATTAGATCATCTTATTCCTAAGTATAAACAAAAATATTAATTTTTGGAGTATAAGCTTTACAATGGACCGCATGAGTCCATAAAAGATCATTAGAAAGGTCCATTGGAGGAAATAAGTGGCTTGAATTTTTGATTAACTCTTTGAGGAAGGCCGTTCACACCAAAAATTGTTATGCAAAACACATATGTATTATATGGAAACTAAACTATTGAAATGCATCAGCTAACACATTAAAATCATATCTTATTGTAGCTATTGGTTTGTACTTTTTTCTTTTCAGAATAATTAAAGTAATTTTATCAACCTTATTTAAATATTAAACATATATTACATATTTTTCTCATATATTTGTAATATAACGATAATGATTTATTAATAATAATTACTATCTTAAAAGTAAAGAATTGATTAATAGTCTTTAGTTAAAACAAGTCTAAATTTCTATCTGTTCTTTGTTGTAGAACTAAAATGAGTTGTTAGCTTTCTTTGTTGTTACTTTAATAGATTTAAAATTGTTATTGTGTTTATTTTTTTAGTACTAGATTTGTTATTGTGTTTATTATGACCTTAGGTTTTCTATTATAGATTACAAAGTTTAATTCATAATCTGATATAAAAAGTAATCTAAGCTGATATATATTCTTAGTAACATTTAGTCTAAATTATAATAACAAGAAAATATTTAAAAATTTATCAAACATTTAATTATATGATGTATATTTTGCCAGTTATAGTTTCTAGTAATAACATTTTACTAAAAATAGAGAGATTTATAATACTTTGCATTTTTAGGAATTACATCAAAAAATCTAATAATTTTTGTACACGGCTCTAAGATTATACTAATAGTACATGTTAACTATTTTATAAGTATAATTATTGTCTCACCTTTATATAGAAGTCTAGCATAAAATAACATCTTTATAATATATCTCTTTTTATAAAAAAGAAATAATCTTGCATAAGGTACAACTTTGTGTAAAATACTACTAAACTTAATATATGATATATTGCAATGCAATGACTAACCATAATGAATAGAATTGCAGATACAATGAGGTTAGAGTTATAAAGCACATAGCCATTTGAAAAGGTGCGTCTATTTAATAATCAAACATAGAATATCTGAGTCAAAAGCTAAAAAAGGCTTTAAGGCACTCCTTTTAACTAGACAGAAAATGTGATACAGAGCTATTTATGGTATGTAAATTAGTAGATTTTATTTTGTAGATTAAAAGTAAGATGTTTATTGTTTGGTACACTAAAGCATTTCTAGCTAATTTATGAGATTTTAAGTTATGTTGAAGATATTATCACATGTAACAGGGCGGCTTGTGGTCTTATTGGGAGTGAATAGAATCCTTATGAGGCGTGGCTCATCAATATACCTATACAATAAACGCTAAATTATTTTAAATTTTAGATTAAAAGTACAACAAGCATCAGAAATAGATCTAGTTATATGTTTTATTATCTTTAAAATAACTCTTCAGGAGAATATCTATAACTCTCCAACATGGATGGTAAATTAGAAGTTGATACTAAAATATAAGGGAGTTAAACCTTATGGAAATAATGAAGGTAATGTATTAGATAGTACAATCCTGAAAGATGATAACTGTAAGTCCTGGGAGCACCCCCAGAGCCTCAACTTGGAGTTATACCACTTTAGGACTAAAAATGCTAAGAGGACGGCCTCCCCCTCTTTAATCAGGGCGATCTAGCCCATATGGTAGATGAGCGTTGGGTAACAGTTTACGCTATGAAGGTTTTACCTTCACTCCCTCACTTCAGAACTCAAAAGTTGCTGGAAAAGATACAGGAAGTATGTTAGTGGGTGTAAGTGGGTAGAAGCCATCTCCAGAAGGTTGGTCGCAGCTCCCCACCATGTCAGCAGGCTTATCCCCTGTTTCAAGTCCAATTATTAAAAGTAAGTAATTATTAAATAATATTGAATAAGTCAAAACAACTTAAGATATGATATTACCACTCCAACTTCCCTCATTTCTGCCATTGAAGATGATTCCGCCCCAACAGGTTTTTGGCGTGCCAAACCCAATAAACTTGAAATAAGATTAGCCTTACCTTCTCTGGATTGGCGCGCCCTGTCAGTTATTTTAAAAATTGTCACTGACCTGCTAGGCTGTTTTTTTGGAGTAAAAACTTGGTAAAAAATTTGATACTGATTCATAAAGTCAAGCTGGATCTGAATCAACCATAGTAGCAACCTTGGGTGTCAATCCGGTGTGCCTCAATTGCAAAGATATTCCCCAGGCATTAATGCACCATTTTTCTATTCTTCACGTGTTGAGCTTAAAGGCAGCATTCCTCAACAGATAATTTGTCACTTCATTTTCATTATATTTCTCCTTAAGTATATATAAATATAAATTTTTTGACTTTCTAAATTTTAACTAGACTAAGTAATTATCAACAATATTTTCCATCTATGTGGTCCAATTTTTGGTTTGCCAGGTAGGTGTTAGTGCTTTCCCTATTCACATTACATCATACTTTGTGGATGGCTTTACTATCGATATTCTAGCTGTTTCTCTAGATAAAACTCACCATGAGTGTCAGTGCAGTCTTTATATCAGTAAGCATCATGACAGGAACCTTAAGGATTCAAACTTTAGTGCATATCTAGAAACTCCTCAATGGAACCAGCAGTCAGGACAGAACTAAAGTACATGGATTCACACATAATATATGTAAATTAACGTTCTAACAAAAATTTAGAGAAATCAATCAACAAGGAGTTCAGATAATCATTGATGGCATTTAAATTAGTTAATATTAGGGAATGACTTGTTTTAAGCACTAAGGTGTTGAGTGATGTTAACATTTTAGTTTTTGATGCTAAGAAAGAAATTGCAACAATAAAATGATAATACCTTTTGATGGTAATGCAAGACTTTGTAGAAGGTTGAATACAATGTATCTTTTTATAATTCTAAAAGGTTCTATTTAAAATACATCAGGTGACAATTATACTTCACTGAGATATTAACAGATTAGTGAATTTTTGTTTACCCTAAAATTTGTATAAAATAAAAAGTTCTTTTCCAAATTAGATAATAAATAGCTAAAACCTTTTTTAGCACTAGGTGGTCCCAATCTACAGGGGGGATACACTGATCTTATTTAATCAAGTCTGATCTCTTGAGAGTTTAAAGCAAAGGCAGGGGTAAGTGGAGGTGTCTAAAAAGGGTGGGGGAAAGCTTTGCCAAAGCCAAGTGTCTTCTCAAATTGACCTATTGGCCCATGGTGACATGTTAAAGTCTCAGAGCATTTTAAAATGAACCTGAAAGTGGGTGATCATATGGGCAGCGTCCACAGAGTGGAGTCAAAAGCAGCACAAAGATATCAATTACGAATAGTCCATATCATTAGTCAGATGCCAGGACCCTCAATGATCAGGAGCAATTGGGGAGTGAGAGTTTAAACATGAAGTCCTGAACAGGGTGCGCTACCCAGAGATCTGCTTGCAGGAGTTCACGCACCTTTCTCCAGAAAGGGGCTATGAGGGGGAAAGTAAAGAAGTGGTGGAGGTGGGTGTCTGTCAGCTCTGCACGTTGGGCGCAACTCTTGTGCTGGAAGGTGGGACCAGTTTGGACTCTGTCCTGTATGAGCAATGCAGAACACGCCACAGCGCATTAGACATTTTTGCAGAGAACAGGATGGATAACTTACTTCCAGAGCTCCTTGAAATCACATTCCACATCGGGGGGTAAAAGTTCAAGGAGACAAGGTTGCATTGGGGGTCTGTCCAAATGGTGGAGTCTAGAGTACAATCAACCCATTGTAGACCAGACTGTGATGCCGGGGGCTGATCCCAGGGCCCATCCTTTTATAAGGGAAGGCGTAGTAAACCCGTACTCCTACCCTCCTAAGCGAAAGGAGAGCCTGGTTTTAGTAAAGATTTGATGAGGATTTGAGGCGGTGGCCTGGGTGGTTTGTTAGACATTCCCCAAAAGCCATTACAGAGGCCCGTGGGAGCCTTAGTGAGGCTGCTAAACCCTGGCGTAAGGCTGAACCCTACTGAGGCATTGGAGCCATATCCCAGCAAATGATGGGCTTAAAGAACCTCATCAGCATTGATATGGCATGGGACCTAGCATCCAAAAGACCTAAGCCCCCTTCACTGCAGAGCTGAGATAATGTGGTCTGAGTTGTGAATGGTGGTTGGATCCTCATATACAGCAGCGGAGTATCACATTCAACCTCGAGTAGAAACTGTCAGTAAAGGGGCAGACATGAGCGAGGAGCCATACCTTTGATAGCAGAAAACCATTCGCCATCAGGGCGCGTCCCTGGGGGGTGATACGATGGCGGTTCCAGCTGGCTACACGCGAGTTTATTGAATCCAGCAAGCGGCCCTCATTATCCTTGATTGCAACCCCTTGTGGTGTGGTACTGACACCTAGGTGCCTAAAGGTTCCTCAGGTAGGTTCCAGACCAAAAGGCGGAGGAAACGATGGGTTACATCTTGCACTATAGTGGTTTTAGAAGTGTTAACTTTTGAATTGTACGCCTTGGGGTAGCGATCCAGGGTCTCCATGGCCAGGTCTAGGTCATTTTTACATCCAACTGACACTGCTATGTCATCAGAAAAGGTATGACGTGAATGGGG
Organism: Massospora cicadina; assembly: GCA_022478985.1. Lineage (NCBI taxonomy): Eukaryota > Fungi > Entomophthoromycota > Entomophthoromycetes > Entomophthorales > Entomophthoraceae > Massospora > Massospora cicadina. The sequence continues at coordinate 65,654 of JAKSZP010007001.1, forward strand.
GGTTTCCCAGGAACCTGAATACTCACCATTCGTTCCTTGAAAAAGGCCAGAAGTGGATCCAAAGCTATGTTGAACAAGATTGAGCTCAGTGGATCCCCTTGATTGAGACCCTGTTCAAAAATCACCAGTGCTGTAAAGCCCGTTGGGACAAAAACTTAGTGCGAAGCTGGGCGTAAAGCGCCGATAACCATGTTTTAGCTTTTAGTGGGATGTGGAGACGTGCTAAGGAGGCGTTAAGATACTTACAATTCACCCAATCATATGCTTTTTCCATATCCAGAAGCGCCACAAACATGCGTTTGAGATGAGTTAGCTGATAGGGTTTCCAGAAGCTCATTATAATTGTTCCAAAGAAATTTCCCTGGGATAAAGCCATGATGAGCTGGGTTAGGGCGTGATACTGCCCACTTAGTCATGCGGTTTGCTAGAAGTTTAGTAAATAGCTTGTGGTATGTTTTTAATAGTGATATTGGCCGCCAGTTTGTCAGGTCCTCCTGGCTTTCTTTCTTATGGATAAGGTTCATAATTGATCCTCTCAAGTCAGTAAGCACTCCCCTTCTACCAAGAGGGTCGAAAAGAGGGGCTGGAGGGACTTTGTACCTGTGATGGGATCCACTAGATACACTTTAAATGGGATACCATCTGACCTGGGGCCTTCAGGTGCGGGCTGACAAGCAAATGTCCATTAAATCTTGCTACGTGATTGATGCAAGAAGTTCAGCATCTGTTGAGACTTTTATCATTGGTTATGGAGCCACTCTAATGAATTCCTGAACTTCCGCTGAGTTCACCCAGAAAGCCTTGAAGATGGCTGAATAGTAACGATAGATCTCACTGGTGATCTCCTTCTTGTTTGTGGTGATGGTTTCCCCAACCTAAGGGTGCCATCTCCTGATCCTTTGAGCGAGCTTTTTGTTTCTGGTATAAGAAATGGGTGGGGCGTTCCCACTGGGTGTAGTAACGCAATGATGTGAAGTTTGCTACCCATTCCTCTTGTTCAGTAAGTTCCCGCTGATAGAGCTCTTGGGCCATCTCTCATGCCTCCTTCAATGTTAGGAAGGTGCTGGTCAAAAATTCCTTTCTTTTTTTAGTATTAGATGGTGTCAAAAATTCCTTTCAAGGTTACTTATTCTAGCTCCAGCATGTCTGACATTAGCCTGAGCTGCCATTATTCGAGCCTTAGCACAGGTGCATGCTATCTTTAAAATCCTTGTTTTTTTATCTGCCCATTTTCCTTGCAAAGTTTGTAAATGCTGAGAGTCCAGGTTTTCTGGCTCACAAATAGCCGCATTTATCTTCTCCTTTGCAAACTGGTTGTTCATGAGCCCTGGATCAATGCTTAGCCAAAACCTCTTTGATGATCTGAGGATGGTTGTCAGAATCAATGCGAGGGCTCTGTGGCCACTTATGGTGTTATCTCGGGCTATAGGAGAAAAACACGACCCACAAGCAAGGGGCCCACTAGGGACATAATAATCCTTAGAGCAAATATGAATTCCCAACCTGCACCTTGAATCTGAGACATACAGCCAAATCCAGACGTTGATGGGAGAAGGACATCTATGTTTCCACCTGACCTGAGAAAATCCTGAAGCTGAGCAGTAACTCGTCTGTCTTGTGTTTCTGGAGGAAATGTGTCCCACACCCAACCTAATATTGTATTGAAATCACCTATAAGCACTGTATTGCGTGGGTATTGTAGTAGAGCAAGTTCTTCCAAAAGCTGGTCCTGCTCCAGGCCTTCATTTGACAGGTATATGCTTGCAGCAAAGAAGGAAAACTCAGGGGTAGATAATGTAGCCAAGATAAGCGATTATCAAGATATTTCGAAATTTGGTGGGTTTTCACCCAGGGGTTGAGGACAATAAGGGCTACATAGTTTATCCAAAAAGAATTACCTCCAAATTGGTCATTCCATGCTTCTATTTAAGAGGGGGACATGGGGCTCCTAGATGGCTGTGATATCCAAGAGTTAACTTAAAGTTGCAGAGAAGGTGGACTCTCTGCTTATAATCCCACAGCCCATTAGAGTTAGTGGACTGCAAGGTCAGGATGCCCCTTTGGGGACTAATAGCTGTCCCCTCCATATTCTGGGGGTTACCATAGCTTAAACTTGCATCTGTAAGGCTCTCATTTTAAGTCCTTGAGCCTGATTTTTAGCGCCAATATGAGCCAATCGACATAGAGGAGTGGGTTTATTCTGAGCTGAAGGGCCTGAGGAGCTTGTAAGTCATCCCAGTATATTACCCCCACAGCTCTGCATGGGAGAGTCCTGAGGGCGCTCCATGGACTCATCCATTTGGGTATCCTCTGAAATATCAGATTCCAAGTTCACCTCCTTCAATACAGAGAATGAAGTATGTGCTACAATCCCCTTAGGTGGTGGTGGTTGATGACTTGAGCCTTCACCCCTACTTGGGGTACTCCATACCTGCTCTCCTCTCTGAGTGTCTTATGGTACCAAATAAGTTTTAGATGCCGCCCCTAAACTAGTTCCTATAGTTAGCTTTACGTGAAGCAGATTTGCGATTATTTTATGCTGGCGAAGGGTCAGGCAACTTAGAAGGGGTGCCAACTGGCAGGGTTTTCAGCACCAAGGGAATAAAGCTGTGCTACTGGATGTGCCTGCTCAACTGCCACCTAAAGGGCAACAGGGGTTAGATCCTGTACAGGTACCCAATGGGTAGGTTGAGGGATTGCCGCTGCTGCTTTATGGGAGCGTGTCTTACCTGTCACAGGGACTTAGCTGCTGGATGAGAGAGCTTTTTACAAGCCATGCAACTATTATATATTTGGCCCAAAGCATTACACCATGAGCAGCGTAGTCATGCCTGGACAGGATCAACAAAGAAGTTTTCTCTAATGATCCAAAGACTGCCACACGTGGAATAACTTCCATGTTACGGGCAATCATAGGGTTGTGATAAGTGATGCTCTGGCAATATGAGCCCGTTGCTCTGGGGCATAGTAGGCTGGTGCACAAAGGTCTACTGCTACAACAGACCTAAATTCCATTAAACCGAAATGTAGGGCAAGCTTTAGAGATTCAGGGTCTAATGTAGTTAGGAGATTAGAGGATTTTACCCATGAAATTTTCTCTAAGTTGGATAATGTTTTAGATACAAAAAGAGATTCACGTGCTTCTCTATTTAAGTAGAAGCTTCCTGGTCTGCATACGCTGCAGTTTTAAACCCTACTTCACTTATGGCTTTCCACTACTTCATAGATTGTGGTATCAATTAAAAAGGCTCTTGCTATTGCTTTAAAATAAAAATAATTTCTTTATAAAACTCGACTGAGTTATGCCCATAGTAGACTATAACTGCATGAGCCAAGGTGGACCTAGGGAGTGCACATTGTAAGCGAGTTTCTGCCCATCTCTTCCTCAATTCAGCCACAAAAGCAGCTTCATGAGGGTCAATGGTAGGTGGTGCAGGAACTAGCTTTTTCTTCCATAAATCTTATGCATCCTTAAATCGCTTATTTTTGTTTATGTTCAAATTTAAATTTAATTTTAGTTCTGCTGATTTCCTATGGGCGGGACCCCATATAGAGGCGCTGACATCCCTTTGGGTTTATGCTCTGGCACCTGCTGGTTTTTCAAATTGGTACCTGACTTTTTCTAGATTGGATTGCCTTACTTGTCTTGGTATTACTTTCTGCCAAAAGATTGGTGGATTCAGGTTCATCCTCACACCAATCTATTCCTCTAGCCTTCATCAGACCATCAGTAGATGCTGTCTGAGATTTTTCCATGGTCTGATTGGCTATATGGCTTGTTCCAATTGAAATCTGATTTTGATTTTGGTTTTTCTATAAATTACCAAAACTGATACAAAGCTCAATGCTGATTCAGTTTGGGCGTGTTTGTTGTCTTCCAAATCATTAAAATGATGGCCAACTGATTCACCCATTACCGTAGATTTAGTTTGGCCACTTTGGTTAATTTTTGAAGTAGAATAATGATGGCTAACTGACTCAACAATCACTGATTATTAAATTTGGGCACCCAGAATGATTTCAGAAGGGTAGGCGGTTGGAAAAGCTAACCCAACCTCCTGCGTGGTATTGGGAGCTGCAATACTCCCTGCTACTGTTGTTAAATCATTAGATATGCCTCCAAGGTGAGGCGCACTAATTGGTTGACCCTTAGTCAACGCAAAGTTGACTGGGGTAGGCTGTAAAGAAGTGGTATCCTTTGTGATCACACCGTGAGTTACTAAAATTTGATCTGAATCTTCTTTTGCAGCTGCAGTTTGGGAGTGGGTTGTATGGATTGACGCAAAATTCAGCAACCTAGGGTTTTGTGATTTAGGATTGATTTTAGTGAAATCTGATGCATCGGAGGACATTCAATGGACTTTACCACCATTATTTGTTCGACTTGATAAGCTAAATTTTTGGGTAATTGTTTTTATTTAAATGAGGCAAGCTGACCAGGGGATGAGCAATACTGAAAAAAACATAGGGAAAGGAGAAGGCGAAATGGAACTGATTTAGGCACCTGTTGGGGAGTTGATATGACTGGACAATATGCTACCCATATCAGTGGATCGGAGAGGAACTGAGATGAGTCTCAAGATTTATGAAAAAGGATATATGAATTACAATCAACTTAAAATGATGACCATTTGGCAAATTGAGAAGATTTTTGCTAAGATTCAATATGAACGAGAGAAATTCAAAAAGGGAAGAAGAATAGAAGATTACCAAGCTGAGGATGCATACAGCTTGAGGAACCAAGGTATAAAGAGTCACATGGAAGATTAAGGGAGTAGTCTTTCTCCCAGGTGTTAAGTGAGCGCAGATAAATCTGCAATTTATTTTAAAATAAAGGTCTAAATAAGTGGCGATAGCTCCATACATAGTTTATTGAGTTTTATTTAGAAGTTGGCAATCCTCATATCATTGATTTAATTGCTCAGTGGCTTATACCCTGTGCAAACTGACTCAGCAGAATTGAGCCTGGACGCTGAAAACTAACAGCGGTGCTCACTAAAGGGGCCACTAAGCAGCTATAGTTATGTTAAAAAAAGAACAACTAAAAAACAATGACGAGTCCTCATTTCTTCCATCATAATTTGATCAGATTCAGGGCGTGGTATGCTGAAGAAGCCTGGGAGGCACCTAACCATGAACCAACATTACATACTGTTACTGAACCAGGAGATGATAAAGTTATGATTAATTTGAACTTTGAGCATTTCCCTGAGCTGATGACCAACCAACAAGGACGCTCCACAAATGTGACTCCTCAACAACTGAGACATACTATGGAATGGCTGTTGTGCGGGCATCGCCTATATGAGGATGAGACTGGGGAAAATGCGCTGAGTTTATTCTATAACCAACGCAATCAAGAAAATTGATATGCACTGTACATGTCTTATTTAGATGCAATTACCACGGGGTTAACTCACCACCTTGGTACCCACGGAATTGTAGAATATTTAGTCGCCTATGTGCAACCTTCATTTGTCAGCTACTGCGTGTGCTGGCTCACCATAATATTGAAATTGGAGATGTATTACAGTTCATGCGAGCCATCAGCATGATACTTGCCTCCTGCTTGACCGCCTTGATTGTTCATTTTAAGAAATACAAGGGGCGCTGGCACAGATGGATCATCATGTTGGGGACGTCCTCCATCGATTGGACATTCTGGTACCACAGTTAAATTTAGAATTACCTCGAGTAATAAGAGACCTGCTGGATCAGCATGGCCTATTGGTGGAGTGGATTCTGGATGTAACAACATTAATGAATAATAACAAGTGCTTTATGACGGAGCTAGTTGAATGGGCGGAAGCTCTAAAAGCCATGATTGCCCAGCTCAAGGAAAAAATGACCCTGATGGAACAACAAGTGGCGGCCCAAGTCAGCTCTCTATCAACAGAATTAACCCAACTTCATATTGAATGGAATATCCAGCAAATGTCAGATAATGCGCTTACCCTTCGTCCAATGTCTCCCAAATATCTTCAGCTTGTTTGTCAGGTTACACAATTGTAAGTTGTTAGTCAGGCTGAGTGCCAATGAGCCTTCCCTCTTCCAATTGGTGAGACAAGAGATTATGCGGACATACAAGGGCGCCTTGATACCTTTTGACAGGCCAATGAGGAATTAATACGGGAATGATCCTACCTTGTTAACCAAATAAATGACGCCAATCAACAAGTGGAAAAAACTAGCTGGCAGCAGACCCCTTTAAGAATATAATTAAAGAAATTTTTACAATTACAAGCCGTGGAACAAAAACTGAATGGAGAGAGGGAATTCTGCCGGGAATTGCAACATCAGTATGAAATGCTGCAACAGGAATTTCAGGATGGATGGTATAAATGCTATTTGGTGAAAGTGGAGCAGTTGATCAACGAACAGTTCGCGGGGCATGCTGGAGCTGGGGGGAATGGGGAAGTTAGTGGTGATTCAGGGGAAGTTTGCTATGGATCAGCAAACAAATATCCCTTGGGTGGTATGATGGACCCCTCAAACAACACCACTTCTTCTGAGTCCTTTTCGCCGAATTTGAGTCCATCAAGATGACTGTATAATAACTCAAAAAGGGATGGTTCCCGTAGTCGCTCCAAAATTAATTTGCCTGCTCCTTGCAACTGGAACCTAGAGCAAAGCAAATTTGTTTTTATCAAAACATTACCTCCTTTCAGTAATGATGGGAACCTACACAATTACTTTCTGCGTTTTGAATTTTTTGTGAAAGGGGCTACTGATCAACGAAAAGTGAAATTGCTGCTGTCTGCTTTAGATGTGGAAAGCGCAGATAAAGTTACCTGCTATCTTCCAAATAGCTTGGTATCCTATGAACAAGTTAAAGTGATTGTTATCCGGTTGTTTGGGGGCACTACCAAGATGGCCCAACAGAAAGCTGATATTATGATTATACAGTTTTACTGAAATAAGACCTGTTAGAATTTGCTGAGTAGTTTTTGGCAGAAGCACACGTCCTACTTGGAGCTAACATTTTATCCAATGAGAATGTTGGTAAAGTGATGATGCTGGCTGTAAAACCACATTGGGAACTATCTAAAGCTATATCTCACATGTTGTATGTAGATACTGGACTTATTCGAATTGTGAACACCTTACATTGACTCTCCACCATGATCAGCGCCCCAAACATAGCCTGAAAAATCTCTGCTGCACCCTCTCCAACTCTTTCTAGGATATAGGCCTCAGCGACTGGGTTATCAACTGCTGGAACATATTCATCCCTCATACAAGTCAGTGGACCCTTTTTGGCTCATGTACGCTTCACCAGTTTGTCTGCGACCTTGGAACCATACCAGAAACTTTTGACCTGGTCCTTCCGCCCCACACGATATACACAAACCTTTTATGAACACTTGCTTCCAGTGTGGATGAAGAGGGCATTATATGGCCAATTGCCCTAGCAAACCACAAGTGTATACAATACCAACTGAGATAATCGAGAAGGGAAAAGCTCAAGTGGAGTAGAGACGGGATTCTCTATCTCTTCTGAGTCCAACTCACTTGTCCCTAACAATTCCCAAATATCTTTTTTAGTAAAAATTTGAATCTATATCGGATGATTTGTTATACCAACAGCTTTCATCAGATACCCCAGCTTCTACTTCCAAGAATAAAAGATCACCCCATTAGCCTGAGTTCCAACAAGGTGTGCAGAAGCCATATGCATGGCAGATCCTGGAACAGACTGGCACCAGCAACGCAGATCCTTTGCCAAACGTCACCTCTTTAGTAGGGGTTAATGTAGCCATTCCGGTGGAGAAAATCACTAGTGAGTATCCTCAGGTCAGCAAGGGCATTTCCTTATTTTTGAGTAACACAAAGCTTTAAACATACAAGTAATAAACACTTATTGTTTTTCTTACCTGGAATGTACTTACTGTGACATTTTCGTTTAAAACTCAAAAATCCGCGCTATCATAGACATGGGAGCACCTGTGAACATAGTCTACACCCATTTGATGGCCAAACTTATGTTGAAACCTGATGTGGACTATCGAGTAGTATATGGGACCATGGGAATGCACAGCACTGTGTCTGAAGGAGCATATAGCGCGTTGATATTACAATTCAGGTCAGTCCAGGTGTCCGCTCTGGTGGTGGTTTTTCCAAATAACAACTACAATATGTTAACCGGCGCATCTTTTATGTGGAAATTTGGCGTGGTGATTATGTGGTGGAGGAAACTCTTACTATGATAGGCCAACAGATTCCCGTATATTTTTCCTCTTGTGGAATCCCAACGGATCCAGTCCATTCTGGTCAGATCAATCTAGCATACAGCGATAGAGTGATTTCTGTTTGTTATTGGCGACTGAGTTGGTGGACCAGGATCCTCCCCAGCCAGATATACAAGTACAAAGGGATCCCACTTTAGGCAACGCGCGCTTTGAGCCTACTGTGTGGACACCAGAGCAAAGTAGAGACTGGGCTTGAAATTTATGTCCCTAAGGGGCTTTATGAAGAAATTATGGCGCCTCACCAGCACTCACGGCTTGGACCACATGTGGCTCCAGGGTTACTGCTATCTGGGAATGGGGAGGTGAAAGTGCTGCTAGTAAACCTACAGAAGAAGGCAATACCGATCCAGCAGCACCAAGTGGTGGCTTACCTACACTTAGTCTCTATAGAGGAAGTTTGCTGTATTCATGATTTCAGCTCATAAGAAAATCTCAGACTACTGGCTCACTCATTGTTCAGCATACTGACTGTGGTTCCACGGGCCTCAAGTGGGTTAATGGCAGAACAGCAAGATAAGTCTATGGCATTATTTGAAAAGTATTGGTATATTTTCACAAATGACAATCATGACTTGGGGTGCGCTCAAGGGGTAGTACATCAGATAGATATGGGGGATCACCCTCCCATTCATCGTGACATATTAGATGTTCAAAAGTGGTGGAAGAAATTGTCACTGATGAGGTGGATAAACTTATTGAGCAAGGAATGCTAGAGCCTTTAAACAGTCAGTGGGCATCACCTGTGCTCATTGTAAAGAAAAAGGATGTCTCTAATTGAGTGGTTATTGACTATCATAAACTCAATAATGTAATGAAGAAGGATTCCTACCCTCTTCCACGGATTGACAATGCATTAGACCGATTGGGTGGGGCTAACTATTTTTCCGCCATGGATCTGATCTTGGGGTACTGGCAGATTAAATTGCCATTAGTGGAATGGGAGAAGTGTGCGATCATCACCTTAAGAGGGTTGTTGCAGCTGAATCGCATGCCACAAGGGTCATGTAATTCCCCAGCTATGTTACAGCGTGCCAATGATACAATTTTAAAGTATTTTTAAGCTGTCCTGCATCCTAGTTTACCTTGATGACATCAATATGTTCTTGTGGACGTTTACAAAGCACCTGGCCCACTTGGAGCAAGTGTTTCAGCGCCTCACTGCCTCTAATATCTTTCTTGATCCTCAGAAGTGCCATTTCTTTTGATAATTGGAATACCTCAGGTTCGTCATGGATTCAAATGGTCTTAAACTGAAGCTGGCTAAAGTGGAAGCGATAGGCAAGTGACTCTCCCGGGGAATAAACGGGACATTTAGGTGTTTCTGGTGATGGTTGGGTAATACTGACGGTTTATTCCTAATTTCAGCTGCATCAGGGCCCTACTTTTTGAGTTGTTAAAGAAAAGTGCTTCCTTTGATTGGACAGAATGATGCCAGAACGCTTTTGATGTATTATGAACTGCATTAGCAAGCACAACCATTCTGCATTATCCCAACACTAACAAACAGTTCATAGTACAAATGAACGCATCCCTCACTGCTATAGGGGCAGTACTATCCCAGAAGGACGTAGACAGTGTGGAACATCTTGTCACATTCTGTAGTCAAATCTTGAACTGTCACGAACGAAACTACACTGTAACTGAGCTGGAGTGTTTTGAAGTGATCTAGGCTTACAAACAGTTTTGGGTATATTTTCACGGGGTAAGATTCCAAGTAGTGACGGATCACGCTTCCTTACACTGGCTACAGAATCTCTGTGAACCAGAAGGACAGCTTGCAAGTTGGGCGCTGAAGCTTCAAGCATATGATTTCAAGATTTTACATCGACTGGGAGCAAAACATTAAAATGCAGATTGTCTTTCTTGATTTCCAACAGTCGCCATCATGGTGGATCTAGCTGACATAATGTACAAAAAGATGGTAGCAAACAAATACCATGATGAGCCGCAGGTGATCAAGGTGTTAAATAGACTCAGGTAGGATACCTTTGTATGTAAGGAAGAACTATATAAGCAGACCAGAGACTTGACGTTGAGTTTCCCTAAACCTCTGGCTAGACCCTGATTATTATGGATGCTCATTGGGCTGTAGGACAAGGGGATTGCATAAAACGCTGGAGTTTTTGTGACCCCAATACTTCTGGGAAAGCATACATTATGGCTTATTAAAACGGTTAGCTGTTGCCATCAGTTTCAAGTGGAAAAGCCTTTCTGCAAGAAAACCACATACTAGCTAGTTAATCCCGGTTTTCATGGCACACCATTTCCATTGATGTAGTGGGACCTCTGCTGACTAGCACTAATCGATCCAAGTATATATTCGTTGCCATCAATCATTTGACCTGATAGGTGTAGGCCAGGGCTATTAGTGACTTGGGCGCGGTCATCACTGCAAAGTTTATTATAGAGTGTGTTATACAGTGGCATGGCTGCCCACAGCTCATTCTGACAGATATTGGAACCAACTTCACTTTGCATATCCTGCCAAAGTTGAACAAATTGATGGCGATTTGTGGGGTTTTGACCACCCTCTATCATCTGGAGTCAAATGGGATGGTGGAGCGAGTCAACGGGACTCTAGTGAACATACTCTGCAAATTGGTAATGGATCGGCCCTCAGAATGGAGTGCCCTACTACCTACTGCTGTGTTTGCATATAAAATCAGCTATCACTCGGCTACTGGTAAGAGCCCAAATCAACTGCTGTATGGTCAACATCGGGCTCTGCCTGCCTTTCTCTATTCATGTGTAGAGGACACTAGTGGTGTGAATCCTCAGCAATATTTGAAGACACTTTTGGATACATTGATCAAGCTGCAAATGGAAGCTTACTCCACCAGTTTGGCCAAGAAGACTTTTGATCACTCGGCCGATCAGAAGCAATGGAGCAGACTTTCGTTGTTCACTGTGGGGTACCATGTTTTATTCCACGACCAGCACGGATTTGAGCGGAAAAACAAGCTCTCCAACATTTGGGCCAGACTTTTGGGGTTATCAAGAAGACGGCATGGATTTCTACACTATAAAGGAACCTGTGATGGGTCACTTTACCAACCAAGTACACGCGAAGTTCCTCTGAGCATATACACAATAAGAGCATATCATCCAGTCAAAGGGGGGGGGGGGTAATGTTGGGGAGTTGATATGACTGGATGAAATGCTACCCATATTAGTGGATTGGAGAGGAATAAAGATGAGTCTCAAGATTTATGAAAAAGGATATATGAATTATAATCGAGCAAAATGAAGACCATTCAGCGAATCAAGAGGAATTATGCTGAGATTTGATATAAATGAGAGAAATTCGAAAAGGGAAGAAGAATAGAAGATTACCAAGCCGAGGATGCCTCTGGCTTGAGGAACTGAGATATAAAGAGTCACACGGAAGTATAAAGGATTAGTCTTTTTCCCAGTTGATAAGTGAGTGCAGATAAGTCTGCAATTTATATTGAAATAAAGGTCGAAATAATGGGCGATAGCTCCATACATATTTTATTGAGTTTTATTTAGAAGTCGGCGATCCTCATATCATCTGATTTGGTTGCTCAGTAGCTTATACCCTGTGCAAACCAACTCGGTGGAATTGAGCCTAGATGCCAAGAACTAACAGCACCCCAGAGTAGACAAGCTACCCCTGTTGCCAGCCAGTACCGCCAAGTGTGGGGGGGTGTTGGGAACTCTACTCTGAGGGGGTTTCCCCTATAATGGAGCAGGTGTGTAGGAAGGGGTAAATGTGTAGAAACCATACTAGGAACCTTGACTCTATGAGCCTTTGCTGCCTCAGCTTCATGTATCCATAAAGCCAGGCTTGGAAGTGTCCCAGTATGTGAACGTGGAATCTACTGATTATCCCGCGGATGGTTAGTATGGTACCCCTGAATGCATCCAAAGCAATGGTGTGGACTGTCAACATTGCAATGGTTAAAATTAAGGAGAGGAGGGTAATTGGATTGGGGATATGATCTGGAGCCCAAGAAAGCTCCTGGAGATAAAAAATTCCTGATTTTTTGGATCCAAAGCCGGTGCGCAACTTCCTGCCATATGGCTCTTAATGGGGGGCATTCTTCAAGGCGGTGGTGTAGGGTGCCATCCCCTCCACACACTGCGCACTCCACATAGAGAGAGTTGGAGCGATCTGCTGTTCTTAGGTTCTTCTAAGGCAGCGCCAGGTGTTAGCTATTACCCTTGGCTGGAAAAGCGGATGGTGTGTCAGCCTCCATATTGCCTTCTGATGTGTGAGGTCATATGGGATGTCTAGAGCATCCAGATAGTCTAGTCTTGCTATGTCTGGGGCCCCTTTGTGTTTGTACCTATGGAGGTTGTCCTCTGGGTTCTTTAGCATAAAGTGGGCTCTGGGCCTTCCCCTCTACTGACTATTTCCTGTGTGAGTGACGGCCCACACCATGTGTTGAATGGTGAGGAGGAGGTATTTGAAGTGTGGGGGAGTTCTGTGAGGGCCCACTGCAGTGAGGTGGTTTGCGAGGTGTGTGAGCAGACTGGACGGGTTGTGTGAGTTTAGTTAGCTTTAGCGCCTGTGTAAAGTTGACCGTTGCTTCTCTAAACCAGTGTTGTTGCGGGAGGTCTGGGGCAAAGGGCTTCTCTTATCCAGGTGCCCAGTATACGGTTGGCATGATCTTAAAGTCCATTAGGCCCATGCCTCCACTGGAGAATGTGCCAAAGAGTGTTTCCACCCATACAAGTGCCCAGGCCCCAGGCCACAACCAGCCCTGGATGAGTGCGCAGAATGAGGACATGAAGGTAGGTGAGAAGGATATTGCGTGTTCAGGGAACCACAGCATTGGTAGGATGAGTGAGTTGGCAACTTTTACTCGACCTGTTAGTCCTAGGGATCTTCCCTTAAGGGAGGCTACTTGGTTGGTCATCCGCCGTAGTAGGTTGTTCTACATTGTCTTGTTGGCGTACCCTCCTGTCTCCATCCATACCCCAAGGTGGCGTACAGGGTTTGTTAAAGGAGGTAATGAAAAGGGTAGGATAAGTGGGCTGTTCCTTTGTGGGTGGGCTTTGAGGTTTGGGTGTTTAGCCCAACTGTTGGTGTACTAACCAAGAAAGATAACTCCATTTTCCTTTTGTTGAGCGATGCATTGCTCACAATGGAATATTCTTCTGGTGTGCGTTCAAGTTGGAAAGCATCATTGTTGTTAGCTATCCCTTTAATACAGTCGTCTGAAAAGGCTAGTATCTTGACTGGTGACTGGCCTTGTGTGGTTATGCCCATGAGGCGTAAGTCAGCAACGCGAAGGA
>JAKSZP010007002.1:0-79022 GCA_022478985.1 Massospora cicadina
CAAGGCTTTTAAAAGAAATTCTAACATTAACAAAAACAATGCTATCAAAGATTTTGGCCAAAAGACCCTGGATGGTTCTCGATGGAAACCCATTAATTGGGGTAACACTAGTTCAAAACCTCTATGGGCATCAAACATAAAATCCAATAGTCAGATACTCTGACCTCACCATGGATCTTGGGGAAATCATCAAAAGGCACTCTCTGACCCCAAAAAAGTCCTCCAACGCACCTGCGCAGGGCCCCCCCTTTTATAGATTAGCGGTGGTCCCCCAAGGTGCAAGAAATTTCTTGGGCGTTGGTTGGCTTAATTCATAGAAACGTTACCTCATGGGTACGTTTGGGCCTATCAGAATTCCTCTTCCTTTGTTCCGCTGCCCTGAAGCAAGTTCCCAAGTTATGATATGTTATTCCTGCATATTACCTAAATTGGAAGCATCAATGCTATTCCAAACTCATCCCTGAATTCCATCCGACCTTTGAAAGTAGTATATATACTAATAGTTGAAAATTGGAAAAAGACACTTATTGTTTACCCCCACGCTTTTTGTAAATCAATAAAATACCCAAATTTTATATTAGCGCTTATTAGAAATTTTATTAAAACTCTTTGTGGGATCCAGCGGGTAGCACCAGCGAGCACAATAGGTCTTTATTCCTACAGCCTTCAACTGCATCCAAAAGGGCAACCCCTTTCTGAGCATTGGTCAATGAAGCGGCATTGTTGAGGGCAACTGCGGATTTCATTTGCACCTTGGCAAGGGCGTCAAGGACCTGATTTGAAATATATCAGGAAGGAACGCCTGGATTACCTACTTGAGGGTGAGCTGAGGGAAGAGTAGCGGGCAATGGGGCCATGCTGCCATGGAGAAATTCCTCCAAAGCTATTCAAACGCTGCTCACAAAATTGGCGACTGAACAAACAAACAGCAGGAGACAAACTACTGATTGCACATTCATTTGGTAAAGGGTAACCACTGCAGCGCTCATCTCTATGAGGAAGGTGGAAATGGCTGGAAACAATAGATGGTCGATTATGTCAGGGAGACGGCATAGGAAGTTTAGACTGTTCTGACAGTCAGGATGCAAAAGCACCTAAAAGGCAAGACAGATTGCCAGAGGCAATACCGCTCAAACAAGGTTGACTTGTGCAGGTAAATGTGTAACTAATGAACGCTGGCAGACTACAATTGTGAAAAGAAAACCAGCAAGAAACTAAGAGGTTGCAACTTCAGACATGGCAGCCCTTGATGCGGGAACTTGTGCAATAAGATTAGGTTTTGGAACTTGCCATAAGTGAGCTGGGTACAAAAACAGTGGCAAGGGGGTGAATTCTCAAGTGGAGTGGGGACAGTTGGGCACACATGATACTGTTATCTCGCTGGCAGATGGCCTTAAAATTGGGTTGAGTTCCAAGAAATTCTTCACATAGTAAACCCAGTTGACTGCGGTAGGAGCTATAGTTACTATCATGACTGGTATTGCCCAGCCAATATAGGGCCTGAGGGGCCACATTGTTAGTGCCATAGGGAGTTCAGCAAGGAAAAATTTGAAATAGATTAAAATAATGGGAACTAAAGGAGAACTATAATGAATGGTAAATTAAGAGAATTGACCATCAATTTCCTCAGTGTGTTACAAATGCTTAAATAGGCAATCAGTTTGGGGAATAACTTAGAACAGCACGGGATTAGGTCCCACATGATTTTGACTTAACCTGGAAAACTTTGAGCAAGAGGGGAAAACGAGTCTAATTTGAACTGGCTTCAAAAGAGTTGGCGGTGGGCTGAGTCACTGTCAGTTTGACCTTAGATGTCCAAATTTCAGTTTTACCACATTTATGACAGTTAGCATGACAGCATCTTACCCAATGGGCAACAGGAACCTCCCAAGGCCACCCCACGTAGGGGCGGTCCCAAGAGGTCAGAAAGGGTTGGGGTACCCAACCACCTACACCTGGCTGCTTTGGAATTTGTTTGGCCAAGCAAGATTCATTGAATGAAGATTCTAATATTTTGAGGGAGGATTTTGAGCTAACGCAATTCTCAACAATGACCCAACGCCATTGCAAGTTCTGCCAAAGATCTAACATTAAGCACATTAGTCTTAAAAGGTACATGCCTGCTGGGCTTTGTTCCTGATGTTTTTGAGGTAAGTTTTAAGTTGGCAACAACACATCCAAATGACATGATGCTATTGGCGTGTTTAACTGAGAATTTGACACTGTACACATTCTTTTTGGAAGGTACATGCCCGTTGGGCTTTGTCCCTGATGTTTTTGAGGCAGGTTTAAAAACCTATGACAACATTTCCTGAAGGCCTAATGCCATTGGCGAGTTTTGGCGAGAGTTTGACACTTGATTATCCATTTACTGAATGTGCATGCCCGCCAGGCTTAATTGTTGAGGGTTTAAGGCTTCTGGACCTTAACTTTGAGGACTCGTTGCCATCAACTTTATACGGACCTTTAGGCCCATGGGGGTGCCAGCTTTCAAGTATTTTTGTGCAAATTTCCTCAATTGACCGTACTAATTTGGCAGAGGCAATTTAGGGGACAGGTGGTGGGATCTTCAAAGGGAGAGCTGTTACCCATCACTCATTTACCACATGGGCAAGATTTCCCTGTGAGACGAAAGGGACATCTACTCTTATCAGACCCTTTTTTGTAGGAAATGGGAACACCCCCCAGTCTAGGCAGATGGGACGCTCCCCCAGACTTACTAGGACCTCCTCACAACTGGCCCTGCACCACCGCGCTCCATGGAGTTCCCCTCACTTTTTTTTAAAATATGAAGGGGGTAGCAATTCTATCATGTTTATTCCAATTCATCAACTTTAATCTAGCTCTGGACCCTCTTTTGCAATTTTAGAACCTATGTTTATGCCCAACCTATTGTCCCTTTCGTCCAGCTGGAACATCTTCTTCTTATTACACTGGAGTCACCCTCCTTGGCTGACAACATTCAGAGATAGGTGATTGTCCACAAAAAGATTATCAAAGATAGATTCACATTGGTGGATCCCTTCAGAAGTCTGGCTGTCCTTACTGGTGTAGTTTCTTACAATAAAGATCTTCCTCCTGATGAGCATAAATCATCAAGTTAGCCCACACCTCTCAAGTCCCGTGGCAACTCACTGGCAATGTGAAGACATACTATGTTAAATTTTCTGAAGATGTTCTCACCTACTCCCCCTGCTGGGCTTAGAGCTATCTTATATTTCTTTGGCCCCTCAGTTAACAAGTCTTTACTGCGTACTCCTTGTTCATGGCTACTCTCTCCTCTTCTGGAAGGGATTCCAAGCGCTCACCTTAGTGGACACCGGTGCTACTGAAAACTTCATCTGTTAAGAGATCACAGAAGCCTTATACCTTCCCTTAGGGGTAGGTCAGTTTGGAAAGGGCGGGGTGTCTCAGGTTATCCCCAACTGCAGAGTATTTTCCTTATTCCTTTCGTTGCAGGTGGTAAGCACTTTGTGGAGGCCTTCTACACGAACAAAATCCTCATTACCCTATTATTCTGGGTGTAGACTGGTGGCGATTCTTTGACATCCTCAAAAAATTTGAAGACTTTTATATTCATGCAAAGTTCTCAGGAGGAGTTACAGTTACCATCCCTTGTCTTGATGAAAGCGCCCTTGCATTGCCAAGGAGATTGGGGCCCTCCACCAAGGTAGGCCTAGCCTCTATTCAACCTACTTCCTCCCCTGCTCCCATACTTATCCTTCCTGAAAGTATTGGAAGTTATGCGGACATGTCTGATCCCTCCCAGGTTTTCCCACTTCCTGCACACACCAAGTTTGACTTTTGTTCAAGATGACCGTTGACACCATCAAGGTATCCTCTCCCATCTACCCCTTGTCCTAGAAAGAGGAGGCCGCATTGGACGTTTGGGTTGATGATATGCTCTTCAAGGGCCAAAGCTTCAAAAAACTTTGCTTGTGTGTTCCCCTCTTATATTTGTGGAGAAAACAGATGGTTCCCATCGCTGTAATGGATGGGGCTCCCAAGGCCCAGCCCACCACCGGCCATAAACCCAGACCCTACTCCTCTGAGAGTAAAGGTGATAGCCGTACCAACCCCAAATGGTCCTGTCTATATGGACAGCCTTGCTGGGCACACCGGGCCAAGGTGAGGTGCACCAGCCTCTGTCACCTTGGGCCTCTGGGCTGAGGTGTGTCAATATGGCCTCTGTCGCCTCAGGGTCACCAGGACAAGGTGTAGCCAACCAGCCTCTGTCCCCATGGGCCACTCTGGCTCCATCCCCCCTATTTCCAGGGCAACACCACTCCAAAAGGATCCTGGCGCGTCCACCCCCTTCCTCTCCCTCCTATAGCACCACCATCTGCGCCCCCAACCTTGCTTAAATAAAAAACAATTACAAATTATATAAAATAAACAAGTCTAGCATATAGCAGCCTATATTGGGATGAACTCAAGGTTTGGAATAGAATTCCAAAGTGAGGTCCATTGGGGCTGACCTCACTTTGAAATTTTATCTAAAAAAGGCTAAATGAATTGTATGTAATGAGGGGCGCAAAAGCCTCCAAAATTTATGGCATCCTGGCAACTTGTCAGTTTCTAGGGGAACATCAAGACAGACAACCAATCAAATAAACGATTTCTTAAATTATCCTGTTATTGACCCAATTAGGAAAAACATACTTTAAATTTTAAATTTATTGTGGGGAAGGCCGACCATGGGATGGACACTTCCGAATATGACTCAGGAAAGACAAACTTAGTACCAGGGGAGGCACCCCAGAGAAGCGATGCTATCTCTTGTTGCCAGCGGGAATGCCACTTATGTGGAGGGGGAGGGAACGTGTGGAGGGGCCGTAGCCACTATTGAGCACGTGTGGAGGAAGGGGTCTGATTTGATGAACCAGACTGGGAACCAGGAGGAGACCAGCTGTCGGCGACGCGGTGGGAGGTATCCAAACATCCACGCTTAAAAGTGGTCCACCAAATGAGACTGGAATCTGTGGACAGCTTCTGGGAGGGTGGGGATGGAGCCAGCGATGGCATCCAAGACAATCGTGTGGATAGTCCACATGGCGATTGCAACCACCAGATCATGGAGGGAGGGTGGAAGGGGGGAGTCCATTGATGAAGCAAACATATCTCTTGACAGACTGAAGGGATGCGTTTGATCCTGGCCCAGCAGACGTTGAACTTCGCGCCATATCACTTTAGAGGTGGGGAACTTCTCCAGGCGGTGGAACAGCGTTCCATACTGGCCACACATGACACAGGATGAGTGTAAAGCGTTAGAGCGCTCAGCTGTATGGTACACCCACCTCAGGCAGCGCCACACATGGGAACAGACTTGAGGCTGCAATAGAGGATGGTGTGCATATTTCCAGATAGTCTTTTCGGGTCTCAGTGGAATAAGGGATGTCCATCATGTCCAGGTAGTCCACCCTGGATAGGACATGGGGTCAAAATGGGGATTACGCCATCATGGATGGGTAGCCCCTGTACCTCTTGTGTGAACTGAGGAGAGGGGCGGCCTCTTCAGGTTGTATGTCCGCTAATATGAATTCTCCACTCTACGCTTCGCATGGAGAGTAGGATTCATTTGTAGTGGGTTTTAGTCCCGTGAGGACCTGTGGCTGATGTGTGTGATGCGAGGTATTTCATCAGAGAGTGGGGATTTGATGGATTGTTGAGGCCCAAGGCTCGGGAGAAGTTGGAGTGGGCCGCGTGGGACCAGTGTTAGGATGGGAGTGTAGGAGCGGTGATGGCCGCGATCTAGGTGCCCAGGATCTTGGCAGCATGGGCTTTTAAGTCAAGCAGGCCCATGCCACCTTGATGATGAGGGCCAAACATGACCTCTAGCCATACTAGTGGAGGGCGGCCTGACCAAAGCCATCCTTGCAGCAAAGCATACAGGGATTTGAAGAAGCTTGGGGAGAAGGGGATGGCGTGGGCTCAGAACCAGACTTTGGATAGGAGCATAGAGTTGGCAAGAACAACCCTGTCAGTGAGGGTAGTAGGGTGGGCTCTGAGAGAGGCGATTCGCTTCGTCATGTTGTCCAGTATACGGCACTCCATCACTGCTGACACATATCCGCCTGCCTCCATCCACACGCCCAGATGGCGCACCGGTCCTATGGTAGGACGTGGCATGAAGGGGAGCACCAGTGGAGAGGTGTGTGTTGAGTTAGTAAGGCGTGGACGTGGGCGATCAGATGGGCTGGGTTGGGAACTAATTGCTGGGGCCCAGCAGTTCTGAAACTGACCAAGGAGGATGATTTCGGTTTTGGAGGCGTTCAGTGCCACGTTGCTTACCTGGGAATATTCCTGGATGAGGGCTTCAAGCGCGCGTGCATCTTTGTTATTAGACACCCCCACCACGCAATCATTTGCAAATGCCATCATCTTGACTGGGATTTGGCCTGGCACATGGACCCCAGTGAGTTGGGCATTCACATTTCGCAGTAGTGGGTCAAGGCTGAAGTTGTATAAGAGTGGGTTGAGGGGGTCCCCTTGTCGCAAGCCCCTTTGAGGGTGGACTACTTCCGTTAGGAAGCCTGGGCCATGCACTGCCATTGTCACAGATTCCGTGAGCAGCATTACCCAGTTTATGAAGTGGGGGGGTAGGCGGAATTGATGGAGGCAGGCCCTTAGGTATTCCCAGTTTAATCTATCGTAAGCCTTTTGTTGGTCCAAGAATACCAGTGCCCCAGAGGCTGTGGACTGACATGCATTAGCCACAGAGTGCACGTTATCCCAAATCGACCTTCTGGGGATGAAACCAAATTGTTCTGGGGAGATGGTGGCAGATGCTACAGTCCCTAAACGGTTAGCCATGATTTTTGTTAAAATTTTGGTGTCTGTGTTTGTTAGAAAAATGGGGTGCCAGTTGGCTAAGTCAAGCTTATCCCCTTTCTTGAAGAGTGTGACAGTAAAGGCCTCATGTCCTCCTGGTAGGAGGCGCGTTTCCAACAGGCTTTGGTTAAGTGAGGCTAGCAGCAATGGGGATATATATTTGAGATATTTTTTGTATAACTCATATGGAATGCCATCTGGGCCTGGGCATTTTCAGTTTTGTGCACCGCGAATGGCTGTCCATAATTCATTTGGAGTAATTAAATTCATTATTTCTGGGTATCAGAAAATGGTGTGGATATGAGCTCGGTCAAGAAATTCCGCCATTTCAGCTGGCTGAATTGGTTCAGTTTGGTATAACTCAGAGTAATTATTTTTGCATTTTGATTGCTACTTCGGCCGGTGTGTCTGCAATGGAATTATCCAATCTTTGCATCTGTGTGCAGGCCACACTCTGGCGTGGTGCAAAATTTTTTTTAAAGAGGTATGCGGTGCACTTGTCACCTTTAGTGATGTGTGTGGCCCTGTATTAGACACAAACCCAATGTTTGTGTTGCCTTTCAAGTGCGTTGAGGTGGGCAGCTGCCTCCACCCACTTCCAGCCCCATGCAGGGCTGTATCCTGTGGCTGGAATGTTGGACTCCAAGTGGGCCAATTCCGCCAGAGCATGCGAGATAACTGCCGATGTGGCTCATGAGCGTCTGGAGGAGAGATGGCGATAGTGGTGGATGGTATCCTCTTTGAAAGTTGCCCATGTGGAAATGGGGTCCGCGCAAAATGGTGCAACAAACAATTTTGCCAAAGTTGCCTCTTCCACCCACATGGAAAATCCTGGTGACACGAGCTCGGGGGGGCGGATTTTGCACCAATGTGGGGCCTTTGCAACTGTGACGGGTAAGTGGTAGGTTATTGAGACCAGTCGGTGGTCAGAAAATTCCGTTTTCGTTGTTTTGAAGTGGGAGATGTGGGGTTGGAATTTTGCCAGCATTAGAATAAGGTCAATGTGGGTCATGGACCTTAATTGGCCATTGTGGATGTGGGGACGCATCATGTTTTTGAGCAGTGGGGCATGTCATGGCAGTGCATCCATTAACCCAAGGGTGGCTTTTAGAATGCATAGTTCTATGTGACCCTGTGGGGCGTGGGGTGAGGGAGGCCACCAGTCCGTTGGTGAGGTTAGCCAACAGTTCATGTCACCAACTAGGAAAGAATCAGGGGGTAATGGGAGAGATTTGACCGACGAGAAAAATTCCTGACGCTTGTGTGCACCATTTGGGGCATAGATGTTGACAATTGTGTGTGCAACATCAGCCCACGAGAAGGTGATGATGAGCACTCAGCCATTTAGGAATGTTTCTGAGGATTTGAATTTGAAAAAATTATTTTTCCAAATTAGACCCCACAGTGCTTTGACCAAAAGGATAGTGATGGGAGGAGCATTGTTTTCCAAGCTTCCTCGGAACCTTGTGGAAAGTGGGACTCCTGGATGGCCAGGATATCCACGGGTAAATTGTGTTGTAAAAGACTCAGTTTCCTAGCTCGGGATGGGGAGGCCTTGAGTCTGGTGATATTCAACATCCCTAGAGTGAAGGTTTCCCCCATCGCACCTTAGGTGCAAGGGGGTGGGCCCCCAGGCCCACCAGCCTCTTCAAGGTCCCCACGGGCTTTCACAGCAGCGCGGGTGTTAGCAGCAACGCTATTGGGGTTTTTGTTAATTTTTGCAGAAAGAGTCACATTGGCTTTGGCCTTTGCTTTTTGTTTTCCCAACGTTGGACGAATTTTTTGTGGTGCGAATGAGTTCAGTGCACTGTTGAGCGGGTCAAAAAAATTTTCAGTTGGGATAGGTCCCAAGTTGGTTTCAACTGGAGCTTGGGTGCAGCGATTGGGTGAGATTGAATCTCCCATCGGATCCTCAGATTGAGTGGCCCACTCAGCATGGGCTTCCCAATCTGATTGGATGATGGATTCCTGAGTCACTTCCACCGCAAAGGTCTCCATGTCCTCCTGGTGTTGTGAGTGTGGGATGGCGGTGGTGGCCTTGGCCACTTCCTTTGCCATGGCCCTATAGGCCTGTTTGGCCTTCTTCTGCTCCTGCGGGGAGATGGGCTTTACCAATAGGTAGCAGCCTTGTGCTCCCCACGGGAAAGCCTCCTTGGTGCTTGCAGTTGGTTTGTAGTGCGCCTCTCCACTGGCCATGGCCACCGAGGGGTGCTCTTGGAATGTGACGCCCTCCTTGATGGGGCATGCGTGCGCCTTATGGCTGAACGCATCACAGTGGGTGCAAATGGAGGGCGCGCTGTCCACGGTTACCTGGAATGGGTGGGTGGTATGCCCTGTGATATCAATAAAAGTGGAGTGCGGGATCTGGGTTAGGTCCTTTGTGATCTCCTCAGTTGGGGTCAGAACTGCGATGGCTTTGCCAGTGCACAGGTGTGGCATCAGCGTGAAGCATTGCATTTTGAAAGATTGTATTTCGCCATATACGGCGAGACCATCTTTCAGGTGTTGCTCCAAAATGTCACGTTTTACCATAGTAGGCAAAAAGTCAAATGTGAGGAAAATTTGGTTTGACTTTGTCCATCTGGTGCATTTGGTTTCGATGACCCGTTGCCCTTTGGGGAGGTCAACCACTATGCACACTGCTGCAGCCTCGTCTGCTGCTATTTTGCTTTCAAAACCTAGGTCCAGCCAACCGCGTGACATGGAGTGAGGTGCAACGTACACCGCGGTTGGGAAAATTTTGTGTACATCTTCACAAAATTTTCCCATAAGGCCATTTTTTGGATGTCCAGATACACATGGACTCCAAATTCCACCGACGAAAGTGGCTGGGAGTGTGGCGTGTTGATGTACTGGTTGCATCGTGCTTGCCACACGAGTATCTCTGGGGAAATTGTGACTGCCAGTTTTTTGAGATTTTTGTCTATTCCGCTGGATTCTCTGGGGCGTTTTCAAACGTTGGAGGCCGCGGGCCTTCCGCCTGCTCCTCTTACCTTGCTTGCCCAACTGCTCCCTGACATGGGCGCAGACTAATCTCCTCTGTGAGATTATCAAACTAGATTTAATCTTGAATTGAATAGGTTGCAAAAGTGTTTTCAACGAGAAAGAAAAGTTAGGAAAAACATACTTGTAATAACAGAATTGCAACCATCAACATATATGAATCTCATAATTTCCAACCTTATAAGATTCATGTACAATAGACAATCATTATATTACCCCCTGTAAATGAAAATCCCAGTGAATCTGAACTTGGACCAGCAAGACAGGCGTGCAGCAATCAACAACTTTTTTGACAGGGGACCTTTTTCTGCGAGCAGCCTGGGGAAATTGGATGGAAGTCCAGAGCCCCCAGATCAAATCAACGGGTTCTCTGGAGGTCTCCTGGGGGGCACAAGAGGCCATCAACTGCCAGAAGTCCAGCCCACCCCCCAAGATCCCCATCCCCTTCATTGGAAGGTCATAAAAACCAACCAAAAGGATTGATGGCCCATGGTGATGCTTGGGACATTGACTGTGGCCATCTTGTGGGCTGGCTGGAACCACAGCCCACCAAGGTAAGTTTGGCTTTGGAATAATGTAACAGATGGGGCTCCCAAGGCCCAGCCTGCCACTGGCCAAAACCCAGACCCTACTCCTCCAAAAGTAAGGGCAATAGCCATACCAACCCCAACTGGTCCTGTCCAGATGGATGGCCTTTCCGGGCACACCAGGCTGAGGTGCAGCGCACTGGCCTCTGTCACCTCGGGCCTCCAGGTTGAGGTGCGTCTATACAGCCTCTGTTGCCTCGGGGTCACCAGGATGAGGTGCGGCCAACTGGCCTCTGTCACCACGGGCCACTCTGGCTCCATCCCCCCATTGCCAGGACAACACCACTCCAAAAGGATCCCAACGCGTCCACCCCCTTCCTCCCCCTCCTATTGCACCACCATCCATGCCCCCAACCTTGCTTAAATAAATACAATTATAAATTATATCAAATAAACAAGTCTAGCAAATAGCGGCCTTTATTGGGATGAACTCAAGGTTTGGAATAGAATTCAAAAGTGAGGTCCATTGGGGCTGACCTCACTTTGAAATACTATCTAAAAAAGACTAAATGAATTGTGTGTAATGAGGGGCGCAAAAGCCTCCAAAATTGATGGCATCCTGGCAACTCATCAGCGTACAGGGAAACCTCAAGACAGTCAACCAATTAAATAAACGATTTACTGAATTATTCTGTTATTGACCCAATTAGGAAAAACCTACTCAGAATAACAGAATTGCAACCATTGACATACACAAATCTCATAATTCTCAACCTTATAAGATTCATGTACAACGTCAACTGTTACAATCGCCCCTGCGTTGACTATGGCATGAATAACGTTACAGTACCTGGCCCCCATCCGCTCCTTTTGGAGCAACAGATTGCCAGCTATATAGAGAAGGCTTGAGTTCAGCAAGCCTAAATGCCTAAACGCCTTAAACCAGATTTGTATCAAGGGAGGCAAGAGTGGTTAAATACTTTCCGCACCAAAAAAGGCATCTACCAGTTCAGGGTCATGCCATTTGGCTTAAAGAACCCTCCCACTTGTATCATAGGTTTATTGACGCTTTACAGGGAGACCTTATGAGATCATGCACAATAGCCTACATGGAAGACATACTGATATTCTCCCCAGATGAAGAGTCCCAAGCTCACCACCTTGTAGTTGTCATGGAGCGGCTAGCACATGCAAACCTTACTATCAAATATAGCAAGTGCAAGTTCTTTCAACCAATGTAGAGTTCTTAGAAAACATTATCTTCTCCTAAGGCCACATGATTTCCCCTAATAAGGAAGCAGCCATTAATGATTGGGCTACTATCTCATCTCTCACAGAGTTATGCAGCTCCCTTGGAATTTAAACTATCTCAAAAAGTTCATCCCTCAGCTTTCTGAAGTCGCTTCCCCTCTCTACACCACATTTGGGAAAAAAATTTCAGCTGGACCACAGAATGCAAGCCACGTTCCACGCCATTAAGTCCATACTCTTTTCTAGCCCTGTGCTAGCACACACAGACCCCAGCCATTAATTTATTGTCGCAACTGGCACTTAAAATTTTTGCAGTGTGAGAAGCTCTGCTTCAGGAAGGGGAAAAGAAGTGGAGCTCCCATTGCCTATCTCTCTAAGAAGATGTCCCTGGCTCATCTTAACTACACCATCTACAATAAGGGACATCTTGCTGTTGTTGAGGCTGTACAGCATTGGTGCCACCATCTGCATGGCTCTAGGTGGCCCTTCAATGTCTGCACTGACCACAAGGCTTTGATGTACTACCGCTCCTCCAGAATCTGACCCCTTGCCAGTCTAAGGGCTAGAGTTTTAAAAGTGTTTAGCCTCCAATATGACATCATTAAGGGCATACAGAACCTGTTGCCAGATTCCTTATCATGGAACCTTAGTTTTTCTTCAGATCCAGCTCTAGTTGAAACCCATAATTCCCAAATTTTGATTAAGCTAGAATAGATGAAGGAAAGCCTACTTGCCAACCCCTCTGCTTTGTTTGTGATGAAGCCCTTGGAAGGAGAGACTGACACCCATGCCCATGTTAGGTTGCCTCAGCCCCTTTCAGCAGACTACATTAAGATCAACAAGCTTTCCAGAGAAATGGTGAACCCCTAGATAAGGGCTACCATATGTTTTATGGGTTCATCCTTCATCAGGATAAGTGGTGGTACCACCTGGACCCATGAGAGAGAAGGTCATTTGTGAAGCTCATTATCCTCCCTCTGCTGGCCACCCTGGCAAGGACAAGACGCTTGAGTTTTTCCAACATTTCTACATCTGGAAGGGCCTTGCCACTGATGTGGCCAAATTTACAAATCACTGTTTGACATGCAATGGTCAAAACCTAGTTACCAGAAAAGTGCTGGTCTACTTGTCCCCCTCCAATCTGTGGAAGACCCTTAGACATTGGTGACATCAATTTCATCAGAAAAAACATATTTTCCCAAGGCTATGATGCATTGATGGTGGTGGCAGACCATTTTACCAAGAAAGCTTATTTTTTTCCCAGAAAACACAACAATCACTTCTGTCCAGACCATCTGCTTCTTTGCAGACCACATTTTTTGCTTATGTGATATCCTGAAGGAAATTATTAGTGATTGCAGCCCTTAATTCCCTTTCCAGCTCTGGGAAGCCTTACTGTCCATCTTTGGAGTCTTCTCCTGATGCTTCACAGCCTTTCTTCTAAGTCATATGAACAGACAGAGAGGCTGAACCAAAATTTGGAAATTTCTTGCATAGTTATTCCAATGCAGAACAAAAAAATTAGGTCTCTACTACTGCTGGCGCAATTGACCTATGATAGCCTAACTCATACCTCAGCAGACACATCCCCAATTTTTGTAAACTATAGCTACAATCCCAGATTCACCCTATGTCTATGTCTATAATCCACAGCTGTTGCTACCAATGAGCATGTTAAAGAGATCAGAGACATACATCAGGCAGTAAAGAATCATCTTGTCAATGCTGTGAGAAACTAAAAAGAATATGCTTACTGCAAGTGCTGCAAAGGCCCTGAATATAAGACAGGCGACTTTCTCATGGCCAATGCTAAGAATTTTCACATGAAGCATCCCTGCCATAAGTTAGGCCCCAAGCACGTTAGACCCTTCAAAATCATTAGGAAGGTCGGCCCATAAGCTTACCAAGTTGATTTACTCTTATCCATCAAAGTGTTCAGCACCATCCAGAGTGCCACCATGCCTTCTTTAAGAGTCCCATGCCTTTTTTCCTGATCCAGTGATAGTAGATGGTGAACCCCAAAATGAAATCAATACCACCCTTGCCTCCTGCTTATCCTGATGTTTCCTCCAGTATCTGGTGTCCTAGGAAGGGTATGATGAACCTGAGAACAGCTAATTTTTCACAAAGACTGCTAAAATGCTCAGGAGCTGATCCACGACTTCCATAAAAAATTCCCTAATTCTGTAGGCACTTCTCTCAATCCTCCTTGGCCGCCATGAAGCTATTGACCCCCTACAAGAACTTTGCATTGTCTAACGTCCTCTCAGGTGGGGTAGAACCCTATCCAAGAGTGGAGGGTGATGTCACAGCTAGTGACATTTATTTGGGGTAGACTACCCAACTAAGGCCAAGCATCTGAAGCTACTGGAATTAAATCCAGAATCCTTGAGAGATACTAATAATCTCTCTAAGGTCATTAACCATAAATAAGTTTTTGCTTTGCTATCCAAGCCTGAAGATAATAGCACTAAAACAGCTGAAAATCTGGAAAAACACCATATTTGAGATAACTGAATTTAGCTGAGTTCAGAAAATTTTAATTTTGCTAAAAAAGCAAAAACTTTTTAGTTCTGATTGATTTTTAAGAATCTGTTTGAAACTACCGCAAAACTCCACCTTTATATTGGTATTGAAGCTGGGAAATAACTTTGCTTTTATCAGATATTTAGATACTTTAAATAAAGGTTTGAGTAAATTTAGCCTAAGTCTTTACCTGCTTTGAGGGCTTTTTTATTATCAAACTATGGCTAAAATCTATTGCAATGACCAGACTTAATTTAAGGTTAAGTTCTGACTCTTTTGTTAGGTGCAAAACCAGAACCCAAAACACAACCTATATTTTTTGAGTTTGACTCTTCTTATTTTTGTCAATATCTGCTGTAGTCTTTATCTTAACTCTTTCAACTCTCAGGGGCTTCTCTTTCTAATGATTTGTGTTAGCTTGGTATGTAGTTTAGTTCAAAATTTATCTGAAAATTTCCTGGAGATAACTTGGAATATTGCTTTCTGCATCTTAAACACTTTGCCATGTTTTGGCATTTTTAACTAGCATGTTACCCTCAGCAACCTCCTGCTCTGTTTTCTTTAACATAAATTTACTGTTTTTCAGTTCTAACTACAGTATGAGAATCTTGAATAAGTAAATAAGTAATATTTAACTTTTAATAAAACAATATAATGCTATATATCTACCTTTTAATGCAATTGTTCCCAAAGTAGTTCCTATAGTCCCCAGAGATCCATGGAAACACTTAGTTGGATTATGCAAAATAAAAATTTAATTTAATGATGATACATGATTTAAGATATTAAGGTTAAATTTTAAATTTTAAATTTTTAATTTTAATTTTAATATTATGCAGTTGTGTAAAATTATCTCACTGGGGGGTTTATGGTCAGGTTTTTACAACAAAGGGTCAGTTGGCTAATATAGGATCTGCCAACAGATGCCACAAATATTCCAAAAAATATACAAAATTTACTTTTATATAAAAGTATAATAAGCACTTTTTTATGATTTTTTATTAGTCGTGCGGTACAAGCAATAAAAGATCCCCTATTTGATACTAGTATTTCATGTTTAAACTAGTTTAAATATTGGGGTCATAGGAATTTGGGGCTATGTTATCAAATAGCTTAGTCATCCAAATTAGGAAGGATAGGCTTCAGCCTATCAGAATAGGGGGAAAATATTTTGGGGCAGAATGAACCCATGTGGTAATGATTTGATAAATTGTACCCAATCACTGGTGGGTAAAATCTTTATACCTTGGGGGACTTCCACCACACCTATAAAAGGGGGGTCCCCACTTAGGAAGTGGAATGGAATGAGATGCAGCTGAGGGGGAACCATGTTGTGGATGCCCCAAATTTGGCTGAAGAGTCAGAGTAATCTGACTATCAGTTTTTACCTTAATAGCCAATTTTGATTATAAAATATATTTTCCCAATAGGTAGGGTTCCACCGAGAATCTGCCAGGGTCTTTTAGCCAATGGTACTCATCTCCTCATTAACCATAGTATTGTTAGAGGATCGGATATGTAATTGGCTGATCATAGTAGTGGATTCAGGAGTATTTTTACCTCCAACATTCTTTTTCAAAAGTTGAGAAGGAGAATATCTGATAGCTAAATAGGTTTGAGAACCAATGTTCTAGTGAATCAAAGGAAGGATATGATAGCTGGGTGTAGTTGTGCACACCTGTAACTATAAGCAAAGGTGGGGTAAAAATGGCATAACTGGGTCAAAACCTGTTCTGGCTAGGACAAACATAATTTCCTCTATCCCCTCTTATTATTAACTAGTGGAATTACCCGTGCTTCTCTACGGTGTCTATAGAATTTCAGGTGATTCAAATTGATTAATTTAGATTTTATATATATTTAAGCAATAATATACTCAGCTAAGTCTAATTGCTCAATCGAAGCAACCAAAAAGACCAACCACTCAGCTAAAACTAGCTGAACTTATCAAATCAACCAATAACTAATCACCTCCAAAGCTAAACTGTATCCTATCGATTCGACCAAAAACCATCAACTACTCGGCCAAATAAAATAGACTTATCAAATCAATCAGATTCTAAATTATTTTAGTTTTTATATTGGTAGATAGCTATCAATAAGTTCAGAAACCATTAAACCTATTAAAAATTCCAACCTCCAACCACTTAGCTAAAATCTATTAAGTGCCAAATTAATTAAACCATCAATTTCTTATCTGAAACTATTGAGCCTATCGAATCAACCAAAAAATAAACCACCACTCAGCAAAAACAATTATTGAACTTACAAAACAGCCAAAAACTACAACTAAATATCAAAGCCTATGAAACTATTGAATCAAATGAATATAAAAATACACAGCCAAATTGCAATATAATTACCATTGGAAATATACGTTCTAGATCTTATATAGAACTGATGTTTAAATTTATATGATTATATTAAACAATTACATATTAGCATTCCGTTCCCAAACTTTATAGAATACTTGTGCCAAGTTTGGTGATTTTTGGTTATTTGCTCGAAATAATGCATCTATATAAACAAATTAACATACTGATTCTTTTGTAAATAAAATTTAAGATTAATTCTTGTTGATACCCAGTTTAACACAGATTTGTTTGTGGGCTTAAAGTTCATCTGATAATCTCATAATTTTTACATTTGTAGATGGTTATCGATAAAATAAGTAATCAAATTATACTGAATCAATATAAATTTACCAACCATTCAGCCATACTCAATTAAACCTATCGAATTAACTAAACCACTAAACCACTTAGCTAAAACCATTAGATTAAAAATCAACTAATCACCAACCGCTTCGTAAACAAAACTAAATGTATCGAAACAACCAAAATCACAACTACTTACCAAAACCAATCAACTTTATTAAATCAACCAATCACTAACTTTATTTAAACCATTAAGCTTATTAATCAACACAAACCCACCAACCGTTCGACAAAACCATTATAACTACCGAATCAACCGAATATCAAACTTCTTGGCCGTAACAATATACCGATTTCCATTAAAAACATATAAAAGTTTCACTTGTTACATATAAAACTTTTTATTTTACTATATTTTTCCCATGTTTTAATAGTTATTCTGTTATTCGGGGCGGAGACAAATCCAACAAAGCAAAGATCATAAAAATCGGTCCGGCCGTTCTTGAGTTATAAATGGTGTAACTAACACGACTTTGTTTTATATATAGATTAATTAATTAATTAATTGATGATATGAAGTTAAAAAGGAAGATTTAGATAGTTGTTATACAGAGTGGTTTCTGCTACTACTAAATCTTAAAAAAGGAGAAATATGCCAAGGAAAAAGAAAATTTATATGGATTATTGAACATAGTTTAATTTACTACTTCTGGTTTGCTACTCGATCGTTCAGCTGGATAGAACATGCTATTTTGAACATTATCATTTGGTCTACGGGTCAATTTGAAATTAATTTAAATTTAGATCAGTAGAAAAAAGTATGCAATTTAATTATTAGCTAATTCATGCTTTTTCTTTTTTATAAGTGTACATTGTTTCAAACATATTTTTAGTCTTTTTATTATCGCTTTGTTTATTTATTCTTTTGTTTTCACTTCAGTTTATAGATCATCTTTTATGTCCCGAATTTACACGTTCTAGTTCATACCTTCTAATTATGTTGTTAAGTTTAATATATCACCTGGAGGAAGTTAACACAAATGTCGAGCAATCTTAAAGAGCTTGTGAGCTATTCTGCTATGGGAGCCCAAAATTTTGTTGATAGCTACTATAATATAATGGACACTAGAAGAAGTGTAAGTTACTTAGTTATTTATTGGGTTATTCATCCTAACTCTACTTTAGCTAATCTCTCAACTTTATCGTGAAAACTCTCTAGTGGTTTGGAATGGTGAGTTTTTCTCATTCGTGCTTTTTAAAATGAATTGAAATGGTGACTCGAAGCCCTGGTCCCTTGGGGTTATTTTATAACGACAATCTTTTTACTCTTATCTTTTTCAAAGCAGTTTTAACCTTTTCCTCCTTGCATTTTATTGTCGCACTTCTTTTTTACTTACTGTCTTGACAAAGTACCTTGTTGCTATTCCTATTTTCGTATAACGTTATTTGTTAAAAGTAGCTTTTTGCGTCGATGAATTTCATTATTTGCTTTTTTATAAAGTTTGAACTTAGCCTAGCTAAAATGTTTTTTTGCTTCAATTATTTTTTGTGGATTAACAAAAAACGTGATTTGTAATCTCAAGAGTTAATGTCGGCAACTTTTCTGAACTTTATAGGCCATTCTCTTTCTGGTATAGCTGGGCTGAACGAAGTTGTTGTCGGATTGCCATCAACAAAGCATTTTATTCAGGCATTTAACTCACATCCACTACCAAGTAACTACATTTGAACGCTATCGTCCAGGTCTAACCAAACTTAGTGTCTCCTACCGTTCAAGGAAGCTGCTGTATCCTGGTTAATGTTTCTGGTGAAGTTACATACGGCGCCGACAAAAAAAGCCGCGTTTTTTCTCAAACCTTTATCCTGACTCCCGATGTCAACCGATCCAATACTTTTTATGTGAGCAATGATTGCTTTCGATTTGTATGATAATAGATTCAAATTACTATCACTTAGTTAATATCAAGTTTTTGGCATTTTTTCCGACATTCAAGCAAGGTTTTTAAGACTTTAAGATACTAATTCACAAATCTATAATAAAAGCAAGTGTGTGTGCGATGCCCAGCCAAAACTACGACATGTAGAGTTTTGAAACTTTGGATATAGATGGACAGGAGGGGGTCCGTGAGCACCTCGAAGTCAGATTCTTAATTTTCATAATGAAACAAAAAGTTTTATATGTAAAAAGTGAAAATTTTATATGTTTTAATGGAAATCGGTATATTGTTACGACTGAGTAGTTTGATATCCAGTTGATTCGATAGTTTAAATGGGTTTGCCAAGCGGTTGTATTCATATGGCTAATTACCAAGTTGATCGTTTTTATAAGTAGTATACAAGTAGTAAGTGAAAATTGATTCAATAGTTTGGTTTTGCCAAGCGGTTGGTGGTTTTAGGCTAATCCAATAGTTACAAATGGTTTTAGGCGAATGGTTAGTAGTTTTTGGCTAGATCGATAGGTTTGATCACTCCTAAACTTATCGATAGCCATCTATCAACATATAAACTAATATAAATTAATATTGTCAGTTAGATTATACCCAAAAAAATCCTGCTGGGGAAATGGGTATCAAAATTATAATAGAATATATTTTGATCATTTCAAATCGTTTATTTATTAAACTTGAGCAAAGCCAGGTAACACCACTATTATTTAGTTGATTTGTAGTTTTAGTTGGTTTTAACTATGAATGAGTAGTTAGTGGTTTTTATTTTCTAATAGGGCAATTGATTTTGGCTAAGTGGTAGGTTAAATTTGGTTAAATCGATGTCAATAGGTTTGGCTGAGTGGTTGATGGTTATTTATAATCTAAAATCTAAAATAATGATTTAAATCATCTGATAAACTATAGACACCGTAGCGAAGCACGGGTATCTGGAAGTTAGTATAGAATTAAAATGACAAATTCTTGATTTCAAACATAAAATACAGAAGTTTCTCATTAATTTTTAATTCATAATTTGTTTACACAAAAAACTCTTGATTTTATTGTGCTTATGTTTGCATAGGTTAAGTATTCAACTTCATTAAATTCTAAACTGAACATATGTCAAACTCAAAATTTTAATTAAACAATGATTCTGTTGTGCTGTTATAAGAACAACCCATTCAGTATTATAAGTAATTTGCATACATAATTCCGGAGACCTTTTAGGTATTATTTTAATTTATAAAGATTTTTTAATAGCTTGCATAATTAGTTAGAGAAAAAACTGTTAATCTACTTACTTATTGAGCTCAAGTTAAATAGGCCATTTATTACAACCAGTGTTACTAGCGATTAATTTTGTTTTAACACACATCTTGATTTACTGTATAATAGCATATACAAACTTGAAAATCGTTACTGGCCGCTTGTTTAAACTTGCACCATAATATAAATTGGATGTGATATTCGATTTAGATACTTGATCTATAAAAACAAAAGTACAATTTTTCTTATTTATATGCTGTTTTTGCTATCTGAGCAGGTGAGTATGTTAAACTTTGTAACTAGAGACACCATGCTATTGTCGTCAAAATGGTGCTTTATGTTTTGGCTTTAATTTATTAATCAATTACAGCCTTCACTAATTTCTCTGTAAAATTAAACCAACTTAATCTACATTTTTGGAGACAAAGTAGCATTAAGATATAATATAAAAGTAGATATGTTCAATAAGTATTATTTTTAGTTGTTTAAAATTCCATTCAGTTGTAATGTTTACTTTAGTTATAGACGTGATATTTAATGGGTATCCCCTAGAATTTAAAAGTATATCTAGTGTTATATTAAACATGACTGTTGTATACAAAATGATTATCTGTAATTTAGATATACCAACTGCAGTCCGTGACATTTCTTGCAGAAATTTAGTTGATAGATCTCATTTTTTAGGTTTATATTTTATTTTAAAGCTAAATAAAACATCAAAATTTATTTCATATCAATAAGTAAAAGAATATAAAAATGATTTTAGGTTAGGTGGAGCTGGGATTAAGTCTACCAGACAAACTTTCTTAAAATGAATCTAGGGTTTTCCTACTTTTGATTTAATGATATTCAGTCTACTTTGAAGTCTAGGCTCAACAGTCTATGAGAGATGAGGGTACGAGTCAACCTTGTGCCTTCACAGTTGGGATAGATCAATTGCCCACTGTACCAACAACTGATCATTAAAAAGCATATAACTCTTAAGTTTACATTGGTATATACCAAAAATCTTTTTAAAACAAACAAAAT
This sequence comes from Massospora cicadina, assembly GCA_022478985.1. Taxonomy (NCBI): domain Eukaryota; kingdom Fungi; phylum Entomophthoromycota; class Entomophthoromycetes; order Entomophthorales; family Entomophthoraceae; genus Massospora; species Massospora cicadina. The sequence goes on from JAKSZP010007002.1 coordinate 21,019, forward strand.
TAATTCCTATATATTTGGATCTGAAACAAATCCTATGACGTTTGAAACATTTAGTTAGCTCTCATTCTCTTGCAATACATATTTTATTTATAAATTTTTAACATTATGAACTATTATGAAGTTGGTATTTTAATAAATTCATATTGTTGCAAATTCAGGTTAGCAACTCTGAGTAACATATTTTATTACTGTATAAGCCATTTTGTTTACATAAACATCATTTTTTGTCCTTGGGAAAACTATATTCTCTTATTTCTCAGTTATTGCTGTATTTGAAGCTTAATAACATGCATAACAAAAGGTAAATACAATTTGTATATAACAAGCAAAAATCATTAATTATTTCATGGGCATGAAAATCAAGGCTATGTCTGACCACCACATAGCCTTAATTTCCCCTACGGGACATACTAAGGCCAAACAGTTGAGTTACATTGGCCTCAACCCTTAAAAATTGGTTGTAAATTTTAAATTAGAGTTAAAAATTACATAAATTACATTACATCAAAAATGGTAATATTGATCCTTGATTAAAAGGAATTAAGAACAAATCATAGGCTGAATTTACTAATCTAGATAAAATTTATTATTAAAAGTATTCAAATGGCTCAGTTTCTCATCAGACAGTCTAGAATTGGTCTAGATGATAATTTCAAGGTTCAAAAACTTGAAATAAGCCCCCAAAGGCCAAGCTGTCTGTAGAATCCATTAGAACTTTCCCAAACTTATTTCCCAAGTTCCTCTTCCTAAATCTATATAAACAAGCAGGTAAAAAAGCTAAAAGCAACTTTATCTCATAGTAATACCTTAATAAAGTATAAAAATATAAAATACCTTTTTAAATCTTGATAATTCTTTTTTTAAAAGATTGGATATCTGGCACCATAGGCATTGGTAAGAACTATAGAACTAAAACTGTGTATCACTTAAATGATGCCTACCTTAAGTATGAAACACAACTGAGTATATAGCGTAGGACTCTCTTTGAGATTAATGATCCTCTTAAAATGCTAGTGTAGCCAATGTAAATGCATTTTTAGATGTGGCTCAGTATCCTGTTTGGGTCTATGATGCTAGACCATTTAGCAAACAACGCTCAGTAACCATTTGAAGGCTTTTATCACATCAGACAAAGATCATATAAATTCCACTCTTTTTGTGGGTGACAATCCAGCTTCATTATGTGTTATGGCTACATGACATGGTTGAGGGAACCAACTGCAAAGATAAAGCTGGACTTCAGGAGTTCAAAAAGGTTAAGCTGAAAGACCTCCCTGACTTAAGACATACCTTGGACCAACGCTGGGTACAGGCTAGATATGCCCAAGTTGGTCCAGGGGATGTGCATGATGCTCAGCCCTGAATTACAGCAAAGGCATTAAAACGTGCTAGATATCTTCTTAATGACAATGATTTGATTTGATTTCTTAGAGAATGGGGATTGAAAACCCATTTAAATTTTGAATATTGCCAAATTAGAACAGCCTTACCTGCAGTCATTAACTTGAGTTTGGTCAATCTCAAGCTACAGTACCCTGGCCAATAATATGGTGAACCTAATGGTTTGCTTAGGCTTAGCACCATTTTTTCCTAACTGATAACTCATCTCCCATTGTTTATAGTATGGTTCACAAGACCAGCTTTCCTCATTGGCCAACTTCCTAAATAAAATTTCCCATTAAGTTTATGTTTTTAAATTGATACCTTGGGTGAACCTGTGCATGAACCTCTTCAAGGAGGTCTCCAACATCATTGGCCACTTTATTTTATCCAAATTAATTACAGTATCTTGTGCACCTTTGGGCCGCCATGGTCCCCTCCAGATTGAGGCACCCAAGCACACTAGCACCAATCTCCATTTAGTTATGGATCCCTCTTTGGGGTCCAACAAGGTTTTGTTGTTTCTTTGTTATGTACTATTGACATGGTGTTGTACACCCTTACCCTAGGTCTCTTTTGCTCTGGCACCCTCCGAAGTGCCCTATTTACAATCTTTCTAATGGCTAGTTTCCTGGCAGTGTGGCTGTGCATCCCGCACCATCTCCCTGGGAACAAGAGAGTTACAGAAACTCTCCTGATATGATGGAAACAGGCCTCCATATTGACCTGTTGCTTTTTCTAAAAGCCATCCTCCTTAACTGTTATGAGTTTAGTTGTCAACCCTTCCCTGAGAGTAGGATCATTGCCACAAAATTCATTCTAAGGAATGCCATTGAGTTATTCAGGTTTGGCCTGTCCAGGCTCACCTAACCTCAAACTCGCTGACTTGCCCGCTCCCAAAAACACTCAATGCAAAATCCCCAGGGTAAGAGTTCCAACTCTATAACCTACATTCTACCTGCCATACCTGCATCCCCTATGTTACCTTACCATAAGTGATAATCAGACAGAAGCCCATGTTGCCTAGCTGGCTATATGTCCAAAAGATTCAGACCCTATGCCAGGAAGTTCCCAGCTCTGTTTGCAGGCTAAGAATGTACCTGTTCAAATGGACTCAAAGGCGCCCTCATCTACTTCAGCAATAGCCTCCAAGTTGGCTGCTCATGAACTGTTAAGCTTTCATTTTTGTGTCTCAATGGTGCAGTGCCTAAGTGTAATAATCAAGTTCATCTCACTCATTGCATATCAGCTCAGATTTTGATTTTCTGAATCTGAGCCAATTCATTTTAAAAATTACTTTTGGTTTGGTCATTTTGGGATCTGGGTTGTTCCTCACCTGAGTTGTAGATTAGGCTTGTGTGAGCCTAATCAATAACTTGGGTGAGGCCCCCAAAGCGTTGCTTTTATAAGGTGCGCCTGCTCATTCTGAAGCTCACTTTGGAATAGTTTACCCTGGCTTTCTCTTTCTGGGGAGCATTGTCAGTTGCTCCCTAGATGAGCTCTGGTCAGCGGGCCTTTTTATTATCCAGAATAAAAATAAAGGTCACTTAAGGGTTAGCTTACCTCACATATCTGTTGGTTTTTTGGTATCTGTTTTGAGGAGCTTTCAAATGGTTGGGTTATACCAACCACACAGAGGATGTCAAGAGAGTGTCTGTAACTCTCTCGTTCCCAGCAAGGTGATGTGGGATGCAAACCCACATTGCTAGGGAACTAGCAGTTAAGAAAAAGGGTAAGAAGACACCTCAAATGGTGCCTGTGCAAAAGGTACCCCAGGCAAGGGTGTAGAATGCAACATATAAGACCAGGTAAGTTAGGAACATAACGCTTGAGTGGACCTCAGAGGGGAGTCCATAATCAAGTGTAACTTGGCGTCAGGGGGCTTGGGTGCCTCAATCTGGAGGGGACCTGGGCAGCCCAAGGGAGCACCTGGGATTTTTGTAAATTGTGATAAAAGGCAGTGGCCCACATAGTTGGAGACCTCCCTGAAGAGGTCCACCACCAAGTTAGCCCAAGGAACCATATATAAACGTAAAATAATGGGTATTTTATTTGAAGAAAGTCAACCAACAAGTAATGTTGGTCACAAAAACCATATTTAAAGTGGGTCAGGGAAATTCAGGTTCTGCGGAAGTGCGCCCAAGCCTTGACACTCCAATAAACAGATGCTCCCATCCGTTTTTGTAAAATACACCAAAAGTGCCTTCACTTAAGTAATCAATTGAAGCCGTATTTTACCCAAACTCAAAATTTCATAACTTGAATGGGATTTGAACCCCTGTTCTCCAATTAACTAAATCAAACCATCTTTGTTTAAAATGTAAATTGTTCGTTTCAGTGCTTGGGCTGAGATAAGAGGCTGGGCGTTTTGCACCCCATTAATATTAACCTGGGCATGCTTGGCTTGCACCCAGCGTTGATCTAAGGTGTGTTTCAGGTCAGGAAGAGCCTGAAGTTTCACCTTCTGGGCCTCTTGTCGCCCAACCTTATCTCTAGCATCAGTTCTTACTATTATGTCATCCAACCATGACAGAGGACCTTGCATAACTAACTAGTAGTAGGCAATGTTTGGTGCTGTCGGTGCCTCAAACCTCTCCCTACTCAGTTAGGCTACTTTGGTTGCTTGTCAGTGCACCAAAGATATATTTATTTATGGCAGTCAGAAACTGGTGATTTTCTAATTGTGACACCAAGAAGCCAGACAGTCAGTACTTAAAGCAGTCTAAGGCTCAAAATAAGTATTTTATTTATTTTAAGAGTGCTAAAAAATTCTTAGGTCTCATTAGCCATAGTATCCATCCTATGGTAAGTTTGGTGAAAGGACTTATTGAAGTCAAGTGATAAAAAGAGATTTTTAAATAATGGCATACCTTTAATTTAGTATAGAATAGTGGCTTTTAGACGTTATATATAACAATATAAGCCCATAAGTAAAAGGATTATTAATTTATGAAGGGATGAATCCAGATGAGAGGATCTTGGTCAGCTGATGCATCCAGTTTGTACTATGTCTTTTTAGCATATTTTTGTAGTAAGAAGGTATGTTGAATGACCAAATTAAATGAGACTTCAATCACTTAGGCCAATCATTGTGCAGAATCTTATTTCTTTTCCTTTTGCAGGTAAGTCATAATTAACTGCCTCATGTGCTACCTTGTGTAATGGTCACCTAACATTGCAATGATTCTTCATTTTAAAAAAGTAGGATTTCATCTAAGGGTATTTTGTGCTTGAATTATTATAAAGGAATTTTCCTGGTATCAAATTGAGCCTTACCAAATATCAATTTTTTATGTATAATTAATTGTTGGGTCTCTTTAAGCCCCTTCTTGAGTCTAGGCTTTGATTCTCTTGTGGGAGTCAATTGGTCATTATTCTTCCCATCATGTCAAATATTCTAACATCTGAAATAACTCACTTCAAGAATATTGTCAGGGGATTACCAACATAGGAATTGGCTATGTATGTGGTTGAGAGTTACTCCAGTTTCTAAAGACTTGATTAAGTATTCATTACCACATTTGTAGGTTATAATGTATGGCCATCTCAGATGAAATCTAATTCTTCTCCTCAGGGTGATATACATTTGTGATAGTACAAGATCAAATCTGAAACCCTAATAGCAGGTAAGGGTTGTCAGGATGAATTTTCTGCTTGGCCTTCTATTGTAACCATTTTGGCTATATTTGTCATTGACTCTAATTGAAGTTGTATAAATTTTGGGCAAATGTTCTTAGCGCTTTTTCAGGCTCTTCAATATTATCACTGGTAACTTTACAGTCTAATAGTGCCAAAATGCCAAGTTCTCTTCTATATAAGGCCTTGAAGGGTAACATTTTGATGACATAATGGAAACTTATCCTATAAGTCATCAACGCATCTGAGAGATATTGATCCCAGTGTAATGGATTTGCATTAGCCATCTTGCATAACATTGAAAATAATGTTTCATTTTATCATTATATTTTCCTGTTATTTAATAGTTGGGTGCTGAGAATAGCTATTGAGTTCCCATGCTCATAGCTAAGATTCTCAAACCTTGAAGTAAAGTTTTTTAGTATTGCATAGCAGTATCTTCGGGCAATCATGCCTAGTAAAAAATTTTTGGTATAAAAAGTTAGGGGTAGCCTTGGTGGTCTGTGATGGAATGAAAATTGCTTTGACTCAAATTTAATAATGATCAATTCATACAATGATATATCAATTTCTTCCTGTAGATTTAGTAGTGGACCTATGACATATAAACTTAAGGTATGAAATGGCTGTTGAGGGGTCATTGGCCGATACTTGTACTTGGCCTTATCAGAGTTTTTTGTAAAAATCATGCAATTGTCTAATAGATCCACTACAGAGTCCATTATCCCTTTCCATTAGTATTGAGCCTTGATCCACCTATAAGTTTTCTGGAAACCTCCATGTCCTAAGGTATGTTAGGCTTCCATTATAACTTTTACCTGTTCCAAAGGTCACAAATAAGGTACCCTATTGTTAAAAACTTCTCGTATAATAATCCATCAAGAACCTTAGTTTTTGCACATGTAATTTTAACATATTTTAAACTAGCTCATCTTAGTCCCTAAGATCCTGGCTTCCTGAGTAGGTCATGTAATCATTCAGCTTTTCTATTGTCTAAATGTAGTAGGGGCGATAGGGTCTGTCCATCTACGTTCATGTGCTTTGTACCAGCTCTATGGACGATGTTCATGTTGTAGTGCTGAAGTTTGAGAGCCCAATGGTATAGTCTTCCTGTTGAATATTTCATGTTTTAAAGCCACTTTAATGAGGCATGGTCTGTAAATACTGTGAAGTTTGTACCATACAGGAAGGGATATAAATGTTTTAATGCAAGAAGACCAACTAGGCAATCTTTCTATGAGACACTGTAATTTTGCTCAGCCTTTGAATGCGTTTTTATGTAATAAGACACAAGATGGTCAATTTCTTTATCATCCAGTTTTGAGAAAATGGTCCTACGGCCTAGTCAGATGCATCTGTAAATAGGAGGAATGGCTTCACATAGCCTAAATTAATAGAATAAATCTTCTTTTCAATGTTTTCCTCAAAGTCTTCAATACAGTTATTTTCTCTACTCCCCACTCAAAGGGGTGTTTTTGGCAAGCAAACGGAAAAAAGGTTCAGTGAGTGAGTGAAATTAGGGTTGATTTGATGTTGTATCCATTCATTCCTAATAATACCTGTATAGCACTGGGGCTCTTTAGCTCAGGCACCTTGGAGATTGCTTCACCTTTATTTTACAAGGGTTGAAGGCCTTCCCGTTATATGGCATGTCTTGAAATTACTTTTTCTGTTGGAAGAAGGTCTACTTTGAAGGCGTTAATTTGATGTGGTTCTCTTGTAGTCATTGAAAAACTTACTTGAGGTGGTCCAGATGATCAGTAAAGGTTTTAAGAGCACCATTGTGTCAATTAGGTAGATGAACATGCAACTCAATTTAAGATCTTGCAATATGTGATTCATCGCCTATTGAAATGAGGTGGGAGTGTTGCATAATCCCTGAGAAGTCGAGTAGGTTGAGATAACCTTCTGTGCATATCAACGCTCATTTTTCTTGTCCTCTGGAGATAGATCTATCCACCAATAGCCACTGGTGAGGTCCTACATGGAGAGTAATTTGAGCCAGAGAGTCAGGCCAGAGCATCATCAATCTGTGGAATCAAATAGCTGACTCACTTGGTGAGGATGTTTAATTTACTGCAATCCATCAATATTCTGTGAACACTATTCTTTTTTTATAAGTAACAATGGGGACAACCATGGACTATGGAAGGGCACAAGTAAGCCATCATCTGGTAGTTGCTAGAGCTCAGTACTCATGAATATTCCTCCACCTTAAACTTCCTATATGGTTTTGCTCATATTAGTTTTGGGTCTCCTACGTCAATACTATGTGTCTAATCTTTCATGACACCATAGTTGGCATCTGACGAGGAGAAAAGCATCTTGACAATCTCTAAGCAATTGATGCACTTTACTAAGTTCCTCCTGATTTAGCTTATTGGATAATTGGGCTTGAGAAATGGCACAAATTTGATTATTAGTGGATAGGCTAAAAATTAAGGTGAGTAGCAATAAAACTGTACCTTGTCAATTTTTCAATGGGAATAATTGACCTTTTCCAAATCTCTTGATGTTTCTTGACTAAGATAACTTGATTAGTAAGGTTTTCAAGTAGTAGCTCAATAGGCTGTTGATAGGGTGGGTTGAGGACTCCTGGTAAAACTCTTGGTGTAAACCTACTTACTCCATTGACACTAGTAACATGTAGCAAGTAGTTTGGTGGTATACCCAAGGTTATGTTGATAAAACCCGCTCTTTTTTCTGGTTTTTTTCTTTTTGGTAACATATAATGGTATGCCTTCTGATGCGTCTACTGATTCAAGTAGCTTTTTTATATATATTATAGGTATAATACACAAAGGTAAAGTGGAAACAGGGTACTTAACCAGAAAAGAGTAACACATCTTGCTGGGAGTATTTGTTATCCAGTACAAGTGGAACTTTATAGTTGAGGAGTGATAAATATCCTTTTTTTGGATTGATGATTCTTTCATAATAGTTTATAGTTTTGCATCTCAATAATTATATTGTTCTGGATATTGTCCAGGGAAACTGTGGGAGCTGAGAAAACTAGTTTGCCAACTAAGATTGGCAGAGATGAATATGCACCTATAGCCTTGGTGTTGTTCAGACTGGTAATGTTATACTCATGAGTATATTCAAGGTATGTGGTGATCTTGATCTTCTTGATGAGACAGGGTGAAACAACATTGATTTGGGATCCCATATCCAAGGTAGCCATATATTGGACCTTCTGTATTACCACTTCCATCTTAGTAATGGTTCCTCCAAACTCTGGCTGGAGGGCTAACACCTGTTTAAGGCGAAACGTTGCATTGAGCTTACAGGAAGTCTTTAGATACTTCTTCTTGATCTTCAGTAGACTGTGCACACTCAAGATGGGTCAGATCAACAGGGTCGGTATTGATCAGCATCACCGACCATAATAATTATTTTGGGGTACTTAACAACCTGACTGAGTTAAATACCTTTGGGAACCTGGGTGTCATCAATATTTTGGCATTCAAGCGGTCCAGAATGGCAATCTCAGCAGGTGAACCTAAAATGTAATAACTTGTGTCCTTGCAACCCCCTTCAGATTCATCTCTAGAGTCATTTATAATGCATAAAAGATGAGTAATTAGCAATATTTTGCTTTCAGGTACTTTGGGTCAGTCAGCTTTGTAGGTATCTGACCTTAAGCCGATTTTCCTTTTCCCTGCTTGGCAAGGGCAGTGTTCTTCTTAAAACACATATATTTAGTATTGCCATTCTTCTTGAAGCAATTAAACCTTGGATTTTTCTCCTTCTAAGGTTTTGCTTGATCCATGCAATACACTCTGGGTTTTGTGGAGGCTTTTTGGGAGGTCTCTGGCTTATGTATATCAACTACATTAATCAGAATTTCTTTAGTATCTAAGACAGAATTGAAAATTCATTTGATAGATGTGACGCGCATGGCTAGGTCAGGGTTACTATGTAAACCAGCAACAATGGCTACAGTATCATCCAATGTAAGCATCTTTGAGGTCATTAGCATTTGGGCCTCAATATCAAAGTGATCCATGAATTTTACCAGGGTTTCATTTCAGCACAGCACAATTCTCATTAATGTAACAAATGGTATTAAGCCATTCGTTGCATTTTGATTTGGGTTCAGATTTTCTGAATCCAAATTGATTCATTTAAAATTTTTTTTTGGTGTTTGTCAGGTTCACGGCGCTGGGTTGTGCCTCACCTGAATTATTGATTAGGCTCTTATGAGCCTAATCAATAATTCAGGTGAGGCCCCAGAAGGGCGACCTTTAAGGTCAAGCCCGCGCAATTCTGAACTTCATTCAGAATTCTCTTTCTCTCTGGTGGCCTTGGGGCCACCCTTACCTTATCTTACCTGATGATCCGCGCACAACAAGTTTTTGTCACATCAACAAAAACTTGAGTTTTTTGGGGTTTGATCTCCCTTGAATATCCTGTCTTTTCCTTGGTGTGTTCATGGCATCAGATTATTGGGATCCTGTTCATCAGCGACCTTTTATTCAATAATAAATAAAATAAGGTTACTTCTGGGATTTTGTAACCTTGCTTACCTTATCAAATTTTTTCTTGCTTCGAATTTCCCTAATTTTGAGGTTTACTACCTTGAGAGTCCAGCTCACGCTGGACGTTCAGCGTAAATTGTGTCAAACCTAAGGCAAGATGGCGATTGGAAGCTGGGACGTTTCCAACCATTACAATTAAGGCCTGTTTCTTCATACTCAGGCTTTAATTGGACTCAATTTCTTTAATGAGCTTCCTTCACTTCTCTCCAAGTATGCAGGTCATCCAAATGAGGTACCATACCTCTTGAGCTATATGGCTTAAACAAAAAAACATGCTTAACCTTTTGATGATCAATCACACCTTTAATTGTAGCTTCATAGACATAGAGGAAAGATATGATACTCCCTTCGCCAAGTGTAAACTTATCAATGAAGGTAGGTTTAAAGGTAGTGGCTTACAATCCTATAACATCATGTACTCCAGGAGCTTTGGATTCGGTAATTTTGGTATGCATGTTGCTCTGTTTAACTTGATTCATGAGTTGACATATTTTTGATCCTGTAGAGATTTGAGATGTTGCTTCTTTCCTCCAGGGTAAGTCTTAACATACAGCAGAGTATTTTTGAGAATGACTTTATCATTTTTCACGTTTTTAACGCAGATATCCAGGTTGTGAATTTGTTGGCAAATGAATGAGCGGTAAGTTCACAAAATCTTGTTCTCATCCTCTAATATTCCATTGCGCTTATTCAAGTCCTACTTCATCTCTTTGCATTCAGTACTCTAAGGAGGCTTGTCAGCCTTGGCTATTTTCTTGCCAGACAACTGAATGTTTGACTAGTGGAGAAGAATGTCCAGGTGTCAAAATTGTTCAACTGATTTTAGAAAATTTGAGTCTAACTCTCAGAGGAATAGTTCAAAAAAAATTAATTCTAAATGCAAACCTCAGTGGAATAGGTGAAATAATGCAAAAGTTTGCCAACTCACGAACTTGAATTTAGTTCCACCTCTCAAGAGAAAACAACCTACTTATAGACATGAAGGGTTTTAAAAGGGTAAAAATATTTTATCCGTTATTCAAGAACTAAGAAATCCTCTAATTTACCAAAGTTAAAATATTAATGCCAGTTGATTGGACAAAAGTTTAGCCTTTTTACTCATGGATTTCTCATACATGGTGTTACCAATCACCTAGTACTGAGTTATATCAGAGTGAAATATCTTAGAGGATTCTGATAGGTTGATTTTTATTTAGTTAAAACCTATCTTTCTAAAATATAACCATAAAACTTTGTATTCAAAAAGCGTCACATTATATAAGAATTTAGATCAAAATCAGAGTGAAAAAATATGAATCTCAACCCCAGATTAATTGGATGTACAAAGTATTGACAAGTCAAAGGATGTATATCCAAAAGCTTGTTGATGTTCAATTCACATATTGGCATTTCAAGTATCGTAATGGGGAACAAACCCCTGAAGCCTGGCCACCTTTGTGGGCCTCAAAACTATTCTAAAGATTTCTTTATATGAAAGTTTCATGTGACCATAGTCTTGACCCAGTCAATGACTATGGGTTTTTCTGAAAGTAGTTTATAAAAACCCCAAGTGTTACTAAATAAAGTAATAGTTACCATACCCATCCTAATTGTTAACATTAAGCCTGTTTGTAGTCTAATTTTAGTCAAAAAATATTGAACAGCTGTTGAGTTTTTAGTACTCTTGCAACTGGTTTTATTGTTGAGATCCTGCGACTAAGCACCTGAAAGTAGCTCCTTTCCAGGGTTTCAACAAGTATTGCTCAAAACGGGGGTGGTGTAAGCAAATGAAGGAGGATCTTCAAAAGCGTGTCAGGGTTGTGGAAGTAGATCAACAAAACTTAAGCTCTCTCTTATCTTACCTTCATTTTAAAGTTAGGAGTTTGGAAGCCAGGCTGAGCAACTTGTGATTCACAAGCTTGTGATGGAGGCTAGAATGACTTTGTGTGACTTCAACTCTCAAAAGCCCCCTGAATCCATGCGAACCAAGATTGATGCTACACAATAGAAAATTAATCAGCTCTCTTGTTAATTTAACCAGATGGGGATTCACTCAGAGATTATGGGACTTGATACTCCTTCTGTCCATGACCTCATTGGGAGTGACCTCATCCCTTTTAAACCACATTTAAGGACAAGTCTACCCATGGCAATGGTAGCATTTCTTCGTTTCTAAAAAATCTAAATCTGCCATGGGAGTTGTGACCAATCACCATAAAGTCAAGCACATCCTCTCCTGCCTAAGTCAAATGACCCAAGAAGTAATGGTTCCTCTATGGACACCCTTAGTACCTGGGCGGAGATTAAGGAAGCACTTATTTAAAAGTTCAGCTTAAAGCAAAGTTTAAGCATGAAAAAACAGGCCTTTATGTGCATTAGCATGCAAAAGGGAGAATTGGTTGCCACCTTTACTGATTGGTTCTACATTAAAGCCCATATGCTGTTAACTTCTAAGATGTTAACTCTTGATGATGCCGTTGCTGCCATCATGACTGGGTTAGATTCTCATCCTTCCTTGGTGATGCACATTACCTCAGAGAATGTTACTTCCAAAATTTTCATGATATCAAGGAGTCTCTGCTAGATGTGGCCAATTTACATAAGCTTTGAGACTCTCTGAAGAGGTATGTTGAAACTCATAGTCTTGACCATTGCAGATCCAAAGCTGAAGAAAACTGAGCGCCCCAAGTGCATCTACTGCAACAAGGTCGAGCATGTTTATTGTGTGTCATAAGAAAAGAGCTGAGACTGGAGAGTAGGAGAAATTTTGTCAGCATAGGGACAGGTACCCCTATTGCCAACAAATCTGATGTTCCTGACCACACCCCTCTTCTATTGCTCATCTGACATATATATAACCCCCAATGGAGAATCTTGAAGGGGTTGTGAAGATGTTGATATTTTGTCTCAGGAGCGCCAGCTGAAGTTGGAATTCTGGATTGGTTGATTGCAGAAGGAGAAGATGAAGCCATATCCATGATGAAACTTATTTTAGCCAAGATCTGGGGTGTCCTGAGGTTACTGATACTGCTAGTGATACTGAATAGTTCATTGCTTTGTTGATCTGACCTATTCAGCATGTTCATATCCTGCAGTACATCAAGGGATATCCTGAAACAGCTCAAAAACTTAACTCCACTTTCCGTCTTAAGGAGGTCCTGGCTCTCCCACCTAACTTTTGTAAACTATAACCAAGTTAGAGGTCGTCATCCAGAAGGTACAGGTTATGGCCATCTTTGACAATAGTTCCCCTATCAATGTCATATCCTAAAAGCTTATCATGAAAATTAATCTGGCACCCAACGTGGAATACTTTAAAGAGTATGGAGATGCGGGTCCAAACAGTATTTGCGCTATTAAGGCATACTCCTCTTTAACTATTCTTTTGAAAGGCTTATTGTGACGGTTGAGGTTTATCCTAAACGTCACATTGCCCTGATATTTGATAAGGCAGGACAAGCCGGTGTTGAAGATAGAGGGGATGTGAGAGCATTAGCCTTAGCTAGACCCCAAGTTGAGACTAAGACTGGGGAAGGATGGCGGTTAGATACGTTTTCAGGCTTGGGGCGAAGCAAATGGTATTGAAGTGAGTGGTTTCTAAGTAAAGGTGGATTTGAATTAGAATTGGACGATTCTTGGGTGTGGTGGTTCAGCCACTACAGAATTCAATCCAGCCAAAAACAATTGGGGTTTGCTTATGGCATATTACAAAAGACATAGTGTCAAGCATGACGAATGAGCATGATCTGTGTTTGCAGCAGTGTGATATAAGAGAAAGGACTTGAGAATGGAAGGTTCTCTAGTTCCTTTTTCAATCAACTTGCTTAAATATCTCAAATAAAGCCGTCTCTAAGCTTTACTTGTTTTTATTACTGTCTTCCGAGGTTTATATTGATAAATTTAGTCTAATAGCGGCTATGTTTGGCCTATAAAAACAGGAGTTGGACTTTGAGAGCGAGATTGGGAAGGCTATTGCCTCCCTATACACCTAGGCTTGGAGTCAGGGCATGTTGCTGGGGGTAAGCATACTCGCAAATGTCCTCCAAGGGGTGTTTATCCGTGGATCCTGTAACACACGCACTAGAAGAATGGTCTCAGGGACCTTGTCTGCCCTTTGGTCATTGACTTGGGCCCTGCTTTCCAATTCATTCGTGGCTCACTGGAAGGAGCCAGTGCGTTACATTAAACGAAACTCATTTACTTTCCTGTCATTGTGGTGGCAAGCAAAAGAGGAGCCAAAAGCAGTTGTAGCTCCTGTGTGGTATCACCATACCGTGACAATTTTAATGGTGATATTTTCAGCAGTGTTTTTGCTTCATGAGGTATACTGGGTGCTGGAGTGTGTGTCCCAGTGTGGTGGGAAAGTGGTAGGACTGGTGAAGACTGGAAGGAAGATTCCATCAATGCTAAGCTCAAAGGAGTTGGAGATGATCCATGAGATGTTTGGCCGGGTTCAGTTACAAGGGCGGTGACAAAGGCTTCAGGGGTTGAGGATTAATTTGTTTTACAGTTGAAGCAAGTTTTGGTGACCTTGCCCATGAAGCTTTCAAACTGAGTACGTGAACTTTTGGAGCAGCAGGCGGGGTTGCCTGACTCAGCAGAAGAGTGTTTGGACTTGATTGACCGAGCAGCATGTCCAGATGAGGCATAAGATTCAGCATGGTCAGCTTTGCTGCAGTGCAGTCAAGGGAGGAAGTCTGTGGAGGAATATGGTCAGATGTTCCAGGCACTGTCCAAAGCAGCCAAGGCATCAGAGTACCAGCTTCCTCGCATGTTCCGTTAGAATTTGCAGGCTGATTTGCTATTGGCAATGGCAGCAGTGCGGCCTGCAGCGACGTTAGAGGAAGAGGTGGCCTTGGCCCTGAAGGTGGAGCGGCAGGTGGCCTTGGACCAGGCTCGCCAGGAGGTAGTGTGGTTCCCAAGTGGTTTCCATGGGAAGGAGGCAATGAGATGAGAAAGTTCGGAGCCTGTGTACAGCTCAAAGGGGTTCAGGTATGTGGAGGAGGAAGGAAAGGATCAGGGGGGCCTGGGAAGGGCGGCGAATTGCTGGTGGCGGCAATGGTTGTGGCCCCCGCTCAGGTCCCTGAGGCCCCAAAGAAGAAGAAAAATGCTCCTTATAACTTCTGCAAGAAGCCAGTGAAGCCATTGTCCCAGAATAAATTGCTTTCTTCTCTTTATTCATATTTATTTATACTTGTAGAAATGCAGGAAGGTACTGGGAAGAAGGAGTGTGGAAAGGTCCTGGCCCTGGTGGACACTGGGGCTGATAAGAATTATGTGGATGAGGAGTGGGCAAGAAGATGTGGATTGACGTTGCAGGAGGATGGATTTGTGTTGTTGGCGGATGCCACAAAGAGGACTGCGGTCTGGAAGATGAAGGCCAAGATCTGTTGAGACAAGGCCCAGATGAGTTTGAGGAAGAATTTTATGCTGTGGCTCATTTGCCTCACCCAGTGGTGCTGGGGATGAGGTTGTGGCACCAATTCCATCCGCAATTTGATATGATGAAGGGGAAAATGCTCTTGTCGCCTGAAGGATCAGATGTGTGGGAGTGGGAGTCCCAGTCTCAGGGGTCATCAGTGAAATGAATGGGGGGAATATCTTCAATCGCGACATTGGAGGGTTTGCCAGAGAAGTATAAGGAGTTTGCATCAGTGTTTGAACCAAAGGGTGAGGCACCCTTCCCATCAACAGGGGACTTTGAATTTAGTTTCCAGTTCAAAGAGAGCTCTGAGCTGCCAAGGAGATGTCCAGTTTATCCATTGAATACATGTGCTTGGGAGGATCTTGATGAATATGTCCATAAGATGATAGGTTTGGGTTTGATTGTGCCATTCAAATAGTATGTGGTTTCACCAGTATTTTTGGTGCCAAAAGCGAGTGGGGAGCTACATCCTTGTGTGGACTTATGGCGCCTCTATGCGGTGACAGAGCCTGACCCTAGTCCAATGCCACTCCTGGAAGATATTCTACCCATGATTTCAGGGTGTGTGGTGTTCACCAAAATTGGATCTGGTTGACGCGTTCAGACAGATTCCAGTGCGGCCAGAGCACCAGAAGTATACCGCGTTTAGGTGTCACTTGGGGAATTTTGAGTATAAGGTTATGCCAGTTGGGCTGCGCAATGCCCCCGCAGTTTTCCAAAGCATGATTTATTGTGTGTTGGGAGATTTAGTGGGCAGTTGTTGCATTGCCTATATAGATGATATTCTGATATTTTCCAGGTCGATGCAAGATCACATGAGGGATGTAAGGAGTGTTCTGGAGGTGGTAAGCCAAGTAGGCTTGAAGTTGAAGCCATCCAAGTGTGAGTCTAATAAGAACTCAGTGTCTTTCCTGGGAAATGTGGTTTTCCAGGGGGTTAGCGATATGTCCTGATAAACTGTGAGCAGTGAAGGAATGGAAGGCCCCCAGGAATTGGACTGAAGTGAGGAGTTTTTTGGGAGTAGTGAACTTTGTAAGGAGGTTCTCCAAGAATTTAGCTGAGTGGGCTGTGCCACTGACAAAGTTGACTGGGAATGTACCTTTCGTTTGGGGGGAGACTGAGGAAAGGGCTTTACAGCAGGTGAAGACCAGTCTGCTGACAGCCCCAGTTCTGGCCCATCTTGACCCTAAAAGACCGTTTGTAGTAGAGACAGATGCATCAAACTTTGCACTTGTATCGGTGCTATTGCAGGAGTGTAAAGTCAGGGGTTGAGCACCCTGTCTGTTACTTCAACAGTAAGATGGTGCACAATGAGATGAATTACCTAGTCTATGATAAGGAACTTTTGGCAATAGTGGCGGCATTAGGGAAGTGGCAACACCACCTGTTGTAAGCCAGGCATCCAGTTGTGATCCAGACTAATCATCGAGCCTTAGAGTATTATAAGTCCCCACGTCTGATGAATTAGAGACAGGCCCAGTGGCACTTAGATTTGGTTCAGTATGACTTACGGATTGAGTATAAGCCAGGAAAACAGAATATCTTGCCAGATTTGCTGAGTCGTGATTCAGGGTTGGTGTTCTCTAAGGAGGAGTTGAGGAAATTTAACACCGCTACATTATTGCCATTGAGTTTGTTTGCACTGATCTGGGGTTGGAGAGAAGGAATCTCAGGAAGAATTCAGACTGCACAGCGGAGGAGTGAGTTTGTCCAGTGGATCTTGGATGAGACGAAAGAAGGAGAGGCGAGCAAGAAACATGTGGTGTTCTTGGTCTGGGGAGGTCTTATCCGGTATGAAGAAAGGATCTGGGTTCCAGTGATGAGTTTGCAGCAGGAGGTGTTAGCAGCTAAACATGATCATCCTTTGGCTGGACCTCCAGGTGAGGAGAAGACACTGGATTTAGTTCATCAACAGTATTCATGGAGGGGAGTGGGTGCTGAAGTATGGCAGTATGTGGAGCGATGTGTGGTGTTTACCAGGTCAAAGTCCCGCCATATGGCGCCAGGAGGTAAATTGAAGCCACTTCAGATTCAGTCTAGGCCATGAGCCTCTATGAGTGTGGATTTTATCAAAGGGTTGCCCAAGTCCCAGGGGATGGACGGCCCTGATGGTTGTGGTGGATCGCCTGACAAAGTATGCAGAGTTTTTTCCTTGTTGGTCAACCATCTCTGCAAAGGTAGCAGGTCAGATCTTTATTAATGAGGTCTCTTCCCAACATAGGGTACCAGAGGAGATTGTGTCAGACTGAGGTCCACAGTTCACGTCTCAGTTCTGGTCACATCTGTTAGGAAACTTGAAGACAAGGGACTCCTGTTCATCAGCTTACCATCACCAATCAGATGACCAAATTGAGAGGGTAAATTAAATATTAGAACAGTATTTGAGGTGCTATTTCTCAGGGCGGCAGGGTGATTGGGTGAGTTGGGGGAATTTGACGCAATTTGCATACAACAACCACAAGCATGCCTCCATAGGAATGACCCCATTTTTTGCAAACCATAGTCAGCACCCAGAGGGTATGGGGCCTTGGGAGCAGGGTCAGAATCAAGCAGCAGATGAGCTGTCATGTGAGACTCAGGATATTTTGAGGCTCCTAAGAAGGAATTTAGAGGCAGCAGTCACAGCTCAGAAGAGGAAAGCAGATAGGCATTAATATGAGGAGAGCGTTTTTAAGAAGGGTGATTGAGTCTTGGTAAACGCTCAGAAATATTCCATACCTGTGAGGAGCCAGAAGTTTGGGCTGGTGGCATTGGGCCATACCCAATAGTGAGGGTGGTGACCGGGGTGGCGTTTGAGCTGAAGTTACCAGATGGGTCATGGGCTCATCCAGTGTTGCATGTGTCACAGCTCAAACCATTCTTGGGGCAGCCGCCTGAGAAAGCCTCCCTCTGTTTCCAGCTGAAAGGGGGGATGAGGAGTACAAGGTGGAGGAGATCCTGGACACAAAAGTGGTGCGGGGTCATATGTCATTTTTGGTCCAGTGTAAAGGTCACCCAGTTGAGGAAGCCACGTGACAGACGTCCAGAGATTGTGCCCAGTGTCCTGGGAAGATCTGAGAGTTCTTATTGTCTAGGGGGTGATGTGACAGTTGAGGTTTGCCCTAAAACATCACATTGCCCATATCTTTGATAAGACAGGACAAACTGGTGTGGAAAATAGAGGGGTGTGATAGCATTAGTCTTGGCTAGACCCCAGGTTGAAACTATGACTGGGGAAGGACGGCGGTTAGATGCTTTTTCAGGCCTGGGGTCGTACCAAATGGTATTGAAGTGGGTGGTTTCTAGGTTAAAGGTGGATTTGAATCAGAATTGGAACGATTCTTGGGTGTGGTGGTTCAGCCACTACGGAATTTAATCCAGCATAAAACAGTTGGGGTTTGCTTATGGCATGTTTCAAAAGACATAACTTCAAGCATGGCAAATGAGTTTGATCTATGATTGCAGCAGTGAGCTATAAGAGAAAGGACTTGAGAATGGGAGGTTCTCTAGTTCCGTTTTTTATCAACTTGCTTAAACATATCAAATAAAGCCGTTCCTAAGCTTTACTTGTTTTTATTACTGTCTTCCGAGTTTTATATTGATAAATTTAGTCTAATAGCGGCTATGTTTGGCCTATAAGAACAGGAGTTGGACTTTGAGAGCGAGATTGGGAAGGCTATTGCCTCCCTATACACCTAGGCTTGGAGTCAGGGCATGTTGCTGGGGGTAAGCATACTCGCAAATGTCCTCCAAGGGGTGTTTATCCGTGGCTCCTGTAACACATGCACTAGAAGAATGGTCTCAGGGATCTTGTCTGCCCTTAGGTCATTAACTTGGGCCCTGCTTCCCAATTCATTTGTGGCTCACTGGAAGGAGCTTTGCGTTACACATATCCTATCAGCACACATTGTGGCCTTAGATAACAATAATCATGATATGCTTATTGGCACGCAGTTCTTGATTGAGTACAACGGAATAATCAACATGATACAGGGTTATCTCTCCCTGCTCATTTATGAGGTTCCATTGGTTTTAGACAGTAAAGATTCAGCAAGAAGGAATATCTTTCTATGTTGAGTACCCTTCTTCTGCATTATCTTTGCACTACACAATGTCTGGGTGACATACTAAGAATATTCCTGATTCAGTGGACGCTTTAGATGGTATTCCTTTCTATGTCTCAGAAGAGATAGTAATCATGCCTGGTGAACAACATATAATTGACATCAAGATTTTCAAAATTACTGAAACTTCTTGTTACACATAAGCATTGATATAGTTAGTCCTTTAGAGCCTTGAGTTTGCCTGGTATACTAGATCTTGCCTACTGAGACCTATCAATATTCTATTGGGAATCTCACTAACAAGGACAATAACTCGGAAAAACATCAGGAGATAGGAAAAGGCCTGTTGATCCTAATTGAGAATAGCAAAAAATTCAAATTATCAGACCTATGTTATATATGAGCCAACCTACTGACAAATTGTTATATACTTCACCTAACATTCATATTATATGAATTGACCCTAGATAGCTTGAAAAAGTTCACTTCTTATTAGAAGGCTACAGTGATATTTCCTCTAGATCTGATACCAATTATGGGCACATGCTTAATTGGAGCCACACAGTCAATGCTTGTGATGCTAGTAAAATCTGGTCCAAACCTTATCATTAATCAAAGGTTAAAGAGCAACATATGAGGACAGCTCAAACAGTTACTAGACGCTGGGATATTAGCACCTTCTCAAAGCCCTTGGTAGTCCCCTCTCTTGCTATAAAAAAGAAAAATGGTGGTCAATAGATAGTTATGGACTACTGGAGATTGAATAGCCTCACAAAAAAGGATAGTTATTCTGCCCCTTGCATTGATGACAACCTCACACAAATCTCTGGATCCAAATTCTTTTCTGCTATGGACTTAGCCAGCGGATATTGGTAAATGAACTTTCCCCCAAGATTAGGAAATTTATGCTTTTATTTGCAATGAAGGCCAGTTTCAGCCTATTCGACTACCTCAAGTATTGTGCGATGTGCCTGCATCATTTCAACAAGTGATGCATCATATCCTATGAGATCTTAAGCTAAGTTGTTTTATAATCTATCTCACTGACATCAACATACAAAAAAACCTTTTAACAAGCAACTTACTCATCTCAAGGAAGTTTCTCATTACCTTCATGATGTAAGTTAAGTTTCAAACCATCATAATGCATTTTTTTTAAAGAAATTAGATTTTCTCAGACATGCTTTTTAACAAGATAAATTAAATACTTACAAGATAAGGTCAAAGTGATACCAAAATGCCTCCGCCTAAAAATCTATGAGATATCCAGGTGTTTTTGAGTTTGATGGGTTTTTACCATCAATTCATTCTAAAGTTCTCTCACATCAGTGAGCCTCTCATTTAAGTATTGACTAATAACACTCCTTTCTCTTAGAATGCTGAACAACAGTCATATTTGAGATGTTAAAGAAATTGCTACAAGAACGCCCTATCTTAAGCCACCCAGACTATGGTAAACTTTTAATCATTTACCAATGCCTCTAACTATGCTGTCAGATCCATCATGACTCAATTGGATGAAAAGGGTGTGGATCATCCAGTTTAATATTCCAGCAAGATGCTTTCAAAAGATGAACGTAACTATAGCGTCACAGAAAAGGAGTTTCTTGCTGTTTTTCTCACTGTAAAATACTACTATCCCTTCTTGTATGGAATTTTTTTACCATGGTTACCAACCACGCCTATTAAAGTGGTTACAAAACTGAAGGATACTACTGGACGTTTGGATTGTTAGGCCTTAAAGCTCTAACACTATGATATGAAGATCAAACACTGAGCTGGGACTTGACATACAGGTGTCAATGGGTTGACTCACTTGCCTGTCCTTTATCTAGATAATAGTGAAGTGGATAAATTTAATGACCTTTTGATGACACCTGATGCATGGAACAATGAGTATAATATGTTAAAAATGCTAATGTGACATTCTTGCAACACTAAAAAGGAAAGTGAGAAGTAAAATAAAAAAGTAGTGAAAAATTGGTTGCCATGCCTTTGACCTTCAGATTCAATAACTGAAATCATGGAAGCCCACTCTATCTTTGGGTATGGAGGAGTGTGAAGGACCCATGAATAGATTAAAGATCAGTTAGTAGGAGGAAACTATGAAATCCATTGACAAGTCCTAGATGTCTGCCTAACATGTAAAAAGCAATTTAATTTCATAACCAAATACGAATATCAACTTACTACCCCAACAACCATTCCACTTTATTAGTTAGATGTGTTAGGTCCCCTACCACATACTACCCATAGAAATTGATATATATTAGTAGACATTGATTACTTTACAAAATGGGTTGAAGACATTAATCTCCCAGCCCAAAATGCCAAGTCTGCTGTTACATTCCTTCCTCAGTATATCTTTGTTTACCATGTTTGCCACAGGTTATTTTCTGTGACAATGAAAAAAATTTACATCCAAAGTGGTCAAGATCCTGGATATCTCTGTGGGATCCGCCAATGGATGCCACAAATAATTTCTCAGAGTGAGAATCTTACTTTTTAATAAAAGTATAAAGTAATGTTTTATTATAGTTTTTATGTTTTTATTACCTTCAGCGGGCAAAACCAGGAAAGGTCCTTTTCTCAATACTAGTTTTTCCTATTTAAACTAGTTCAGATTTTGAGACCATTGATATTTGAGGCAAAAGAATGTAAAGCTCAGTTGTCTAAATTAGGTAATATAGGCTTTTGGCCTATCAGATTGAAGTCAAAATTTTTGAGGCAAAACTGACCCATGCAGTAACAATTTGATGAATTGTATCCAATCATCAGCGAGTAAAATCTTTTCACCTTGGTGGTGGTCAAACTCATATGGTAACGATTGGTTAATTTTTACCCTTTCATCATCAAGTAAAATCTTTACACCTCGGTGGTGGTTAGACTTGAATGGTAATGATTGGGTAATTTGGCGGTGGTCAGACTTGGATGGTAATGATTGGCTAATTTTTACCCTATCATCATTGAGTAAAATCTTTTCACCTCGGTGGTGGTTATACTCAGATGGTAATGATTAGTTAACTCACACCCAATCATTGATGGGTAAAATCTTCTCGCTTTGTGGAGGTTCATATCCATGTGATATTGAACTCCTCAAATTTGACCGAGAACTTGGAGTAATCCTATTGTTAGTTTTTACCTTTTTAAGCCAATTTTTATGATAAACCATATTTTTCTGATGGTTAGGATTCCACCGAGAATCCGCCAAGGTCTTTTTGCCATTGGCACTCATATCATTGAAGTCCCCATTATTATTTGATGATTAGGCAGGAGATGGGCCAATCATTATAGCAAATTCAAGAGAATTAATACTTCCAACATTCTTTTTCTTGAGTTGAGAAGGAGAATGTCTGACAATCTCCATGAGAGCACAACAAATTCTTTTCAGCCCCTATAACCTTCTAAAAATGGTACCATAGAAAGAGCAAATAGAACCCTGGTTTCTACTTTAAGAAAAATGGCTACTTTAAACCCTCTACACTGGGATCAATTCTTGACTAGTGAGTATGGCACATCATATTAGTTACCACCAAATCCTTAAAATGTCTCCTTTATGAGTCTTATATGGTTAAGAACCTGTGGTACCTAATTCTTTAGCTAAAATACTTTTATTCTAGAACTGACGATCCTGACAATGCTATGAAGAGGTTATCATAACACATCATACAGCTAGAATCCGATGCCTTGACTAACTTAGTTAAAAATAATTACTAAAGAGGGCTGAGCAGCTAATGAGCTTAAACAGCCTCTTCCCTCTTTTCAGATAACAGACTTGGTTTTATACTATTACAATCGCATCACCCTTAGAATTGGCAAACTCAAGTTCATTTGGGAAGGACTTTTCGTTGTCACTTATAAGAGGGGCAATGAATATTCTATTAAGTATCTTGCCTCTGGAGTCACTATAGACATATGTACATGGACGACTTCTACACTCTTATTTCCCTCCAACATTCTTGAAGTGGGTAATGGTGGGCAACTGGATGTTTGGATAGTGAAGAAGAATGTACAGGTGTCAAATAGTTCAACTAATATTAAAATACTCTGAGTCTAACTCTCAGAGGAATAGTTCAATCAAATCAATTCTGTCAGGGAAACTGGAGTGCAGGAGGTCGCTGTAGGGAAAGACACAGGCCAAAGGTGACACAACAAGGCCAAGTGACCCAAATAAAATGAAGAGACGTTATAAACGGTCAATATTGTGTTTCCAAATAGATCTGTGGAACAAAATGTACACCAAACTGGCCACAATCATCAAGGACATGAGGCCCTGGGAGCTGGGAAGGGTGGCGAAAAATCTAGGGCAAAAGGCAGCAAAATAGGAGGAGCTGGAGCTGGCGGAATAGGTGGCGAAGTAGGTGGAGGACTCATGTACAACAGTAGGGGCAAACCAGAGCGGAAAATGGACTCCAGACATTGCAAAACTTTGCAGAGTTGTATTTATTTCAAAAATTAAAATGCAGGAAATGTGCCCAAAATCCTAAACTTTATTAGAATGATCTGAGTATCTGAGAAAAGCAAAGCCTTTCTCATCTTGGGAGTAAATTTATAGGGGGTTGCTTCATGAAGATTCTAGTGGTTATTGGAATCTGATATGAGCTACAATTTGTCATTTTTCAACAAAATCAATATTTTTTGAATTTGGCCAGATTCCAAAACCTCATATCTTGTTTTTTTGGGTCTTGAGTTCGATTCCCGCCTTGGCCTTTGCCTCAATTATGCCATTTTCTTCAGCCCTGGCTGGCAATGCCAAAACCCATTTTTTGTCAATGACCTTAGATAGGTCATTGGTGACTCTTAGGGGTTCTGGTCTCTGCCCCAAGGGCTTGTTGGACTTGGCTTTAGAAGGGCGATTAATTCCAGGAAATATGTCACTAGCTGTGACAAATTTTAGATGCAACCCTCAGTGGAATAGGTAAACTAATGCAAAAGTTTGCAAACTCACAAACTTGAATTTAGTGCTACCTATTTAGAGAAAACAACCCACTTATAGACATGAAGGGTATTAAAAGGGGTTAAAATATTTTATTTGACAATCAAGAACTTAGAAATCCTCTAATTAACTAAAGTGAAAATATTTCTAAGCAGTTATTTGAATAAAATATATTAAGCTATTTTCACATGGACTTGTCATGCATGCTGTTAAACAATCACCTAGGACTGAGTCATATCAGAGCAAAAAGAATTTAGAGGATTTTTATAGGTTAGTTCCTTATTTAACTAAGACCTATCATCCTCATTATAAATGCGTCACTTTAAATCTAAAACGCGTCACATTAAAAAGAATTTGGATCAAAATCAGAGCGATAATAAATATGAATCTCAACCCCAGATTAATTGGATGTACACAAATATTGACAAGTCAAAGGATGCATATCTTAAAGCTTTTAATCTCATCAATTCCATATTGGCATTCCAAGTATCCTAATGGGGAACAAACCCTTAAAGCCTGGCCACCTTTGTGGGCCTCAAATATTATAAAAATATTTTTATATGAAAGTGTCGTGTGGCCATAGCCTTGACCCAGTCAGTGACCATGGGTTTTTCCTGTAATTTGGCTATAGAACCCCCAAGTTTTTATTTTATAAAGTATCAATTATCATATAATTCTAATTGTTAATATTAATACTGTTTGTGGTCCGCTTTTAGTCCCAAATTCTTGAACAGCTACTAAGTTTTAGAACTCCTGCAACTGTATAATATTGAGATCCTGTGACTAAGCAACTGCGAGCAGCTTATTGTCAGGATTTCAACATGGCTCTTCTGTAAGAGTGTTTCAGAATTGCTCAGCTTCATTGAGGAGACGGTAGACGTGAATTTAAATTATTGACTAAGTGATTTACCTCTTATGTTGCTTTTCAATTTGTTGAGTCTTTCATTAATAGAAAGAGTAGACGCCTGAGTCACACAGGATGACAGATCCTGCTTAACATGGGCCGCTAAGAAAATAGTTTTTTGAGATATAGATGAAGTCTCAGAGGTTCCATGGGCCTTCAGCTCATCAATTCGTCGTAGGGCTTGATCTAAATAGGACTTGAGTAGAGTGATTTGTTCTTTCTCCTGATGACGGCTAGTAGAAGCTTGGTCTGCCATTTTACCATGGGCTTTGATATCTTGTCTTCAGAGCTTTTAAGCAAAGGTGTTAAGTAATTTTTTAGTATTTTTTTTGACTTTAAGATGTCCTTTTGGAGAAGCTTCATAGCTTCCTCCACTTATTTAATAACACCAGAAATAATAGTCCCCATTTAAAAATGGAGCTGAATTATGTAGGAATGGTTCACTTAAATCAAACAGCAGACGTCACATATACTTTTTGATGCTAATCTATATACCAGTATATAGGCTACCTATAAGGCCCCTTGAGTATTAATATGATGATGGAGTTCCTCACAATGGACTCCTAGAAAATGCACACTATGATAGAGCGGCAGGGTTTAAGAATCACCTGATATAGTAAGATATATTTTTGCTTGATCCATTGCTCTCCAGGAGAGCATTGGATTCATATAAATTTCTTAGAGTCTTATCTATAGCGGATGCCCTTTAATAGCTGGCTCTTTCCTAGTTTAACGACTCCCCAAAAGTAAGTCTCAAACTCCTTCATTGGAAATTCATGTTAGATGAAGAGATTTATGAATCTCCACTGGGTTTTCGTGAACTTCTTCAAATGTGACGATGGGTGCAATTCCCATTTGGCCATCTTCTTCCCCATTTCTGTTGTGCACCCAGCGGGTTACAGTATAAATTGGGTTATCTTCCATATTATAATAAATTAGTTGCAGGTTTGCTAAGCGTTGGCTAAGAACCTTTACTGAGCATCAACATGGGTTTTCATCTTTGAGCTTGATGGTTCTATACTCAATAATCGTGACAGCCAATACTTGAAGCTATATAAGATGCAGGACAAGTATATCATTTATTTTTAGGGTGCCAAGTCATCACTTAAGTCCCATCAGCTAAAGTATCTATCCTAGGGTAAGTATGATGAAATGGACTCATTGAAGTCAAGTACCAAAGCGAGATATAGAATAGATGACATACCATTATTGTAGTGTATAAATTAGGTTTTTATATGTTACATTTAGCAATAAAACCCCATAAATAATTGGATAAATAAAATCAACAGGGGTAATTCTGGATGAGAGGCTCTTGGTCAGGAAAATTCATTCCAGTAAAATAATGCCTTTGTAGCATATTTTTGATAGGGCGTAAAGGCAGGTTGAATCTACCAAGTTGGATGAGACTCGGTATTACTTAGGTTAGTTGTTGAGCAGATTAATAATTAATATTCTTTTGTAGGTTTTCCTTAATTTACTGCATTGTGTGCCACCTAATGTAATGGTGCCCTAAATTCTGTTTATTTTTTTATTCAAATTAGGTAGTATTTCATCATGGATAACTTAGGCTTATATTGGTCCAGCAAAACTTTCCTAGTATTGATTTGAGTCTTACCAACTATCATTTTTTATAATTAATTAATGTAACTTATTCTACCCCATTATTGGGTCTAGGTGTCAATTATGTCATGAGAGCTGAATAATTGATAT
Organism: Massospora cicadina; assembly: GCA_022478985.1. NCBI lineage: Eukaryota > Fungi > Entomophthoromycota > Entomophthoromycetes > Entomophthorales > Entomophthoraceae > Massospora > Massospora cicadina. The sequence continues at coordinate 47,573 of JAKSZP010007002.1, forward strand.
TCTTTCCATCATGTACAATATCCTGATATCTGACTATGGGTAAACTGCAGCAGTAGCTGCATAAAATGACAACTAGGAAATAATATTGATAAAAGGGTTTTATTACAGTAATGTTACCTAAAAATGATTTTCCAATAACTCCTAAGAGGACCATTGCATTTTTAGATAACAGGGCGGGTTATGGAAAATTTTGATACTTTAAACCTAGGTGTGCCAGAAAAAAGTCATTGGTTGTATCCACCCAAGCTCCTTAATTATTTAGGGGCTTGTTTAGATTAGAATATTCACATCATCTGATCCATCAGATTAGAGAGTGACATAGCATGGAAACGTTGGAAGGTTGTGGTGATCAAGGATGCTTCAGACTTATTAAATAGCAATAGATAAGTGTTTTATAAATCATCATAGAGCCCTGTGGTGTATCTGAATTGAAAAAAGGGTATTGCATGATCTTTCCAATGCATTAGGGTTGTTCAAAATGGTTTCTTATTATCTTGGGCAATTTGAGAGGATATAATGGGTCTCAGAAAGTTAGGTTCAGCTAGGCTTAACCTAAATTACATAGGTTTGACCTTGGCTAAAGTGCTTTCTGGTTAAGAGAGTTGTTAATTACTGGATGTGCTGGTACCAGAGGGTGCCCCTTAATTATGGTAACTTATTGCAAATTTCCTTAATTTTAATAAAAGGGTAAGATTAAAGATGGTGGTTAGAAGGGCAGGTCCCTGAGGGGGATAATTATGACCCAGCGCTTATCCGCTACATGTGCAAGGTCATCCCTTTGGAAGAGAGGGAAAACTTAGAGTTCAGGGCCTTTTTTAGTCTGAAAGTTATATGGCACAGTCCAATGGAGGGTTTTCCCATCAGGGATTACAGAGAACATCTGTAGCTCTTCATTTTTTGATAGTGGTAAAGTATCACCATATCATAAAAATGTTTATGATGAAAATAATTAAGTTAATGTGACTCAAGACTCCCCACTTTTAATATGCTATGTCAAAAATCAGTAGCAGGTGTAACAAAATTAAATGATGATTATAAATAAAAAATTTAGACTCTTCCAGATTTAAAGTCCTAATAAACAATAGCCTATATAATAAAAATTGAGAGGAGTATTTGGACAGATCAATCAAGCGCCTTCAAAAAAGTCAACTTGGGATGAAGCATGATTAAAAGGTGCTTTATACTTTTAAATATTCGTTTAATGTGATAGTCATTATCACTTCTATGAAGAGCATCAGCAGTACAGAAACTGTTGAGCATTAATAAACTTTATCAAAACTGTCAACTAGCAAAGAATATGATCACAATATGACATAAGTTAAGGGGTAATATGGAAGCTTTTAGATGCTGTGATTGAATCATTCCCACTTTGAGAAAACTTAATGATAACCCAATATCAGAAAGTGAAAATTTGGCATGCTGATTTATGCTTTATCAAATCACATATAAAAGCAAATTATTTTTATTGGACCTAAATTGAAATAAAGTGAAGGTATTTTTGGATTTTATTATAAGTTTTGACTTGAATTAATCCTAGGGCTTTTATGTATTCATCTTTGGCCCCCTAATTAATAGTATGTATTAAATTAGTTACATGTGATAACTTGGTAGCCCACGCCTCAAAGTCACTTTTCTTCTTAGACCAACTGAAATTAAGATTATGCCAGAATCTCTGACATTGTTTGTAAAATAACAAGTTTTTAACCTTTAATGATTAAGAACGTTGGGATAAACCTGTTAATTGTATAAAACTTTATGTATACATTTAGACTATTTAACTTAAAACCTTATATCTGTAGTATGTTTAGTTTCTCTATATATATTTTTCATTATGTGTACAACTAAAGTGTGAAATAATTATACATAGTCTTTAAAGATATAAATGCTATAGCGTTTATTTATCAACCAAAGTAATTATAAATATTTCTTTGTATTTACATATAAATATAGAAAATTTTAAAATAAGGTAAAGTGGGGCTTTTCTTTCCTATTACTATCACTTTTAGTAACACAATTCTATGCAATTTCTCTGAGATTGACAATCAACCAGGAAATATGAGAAAAATTCTTCTGCAACAACACTAGTTGGGCAAAAGTGGCCAGCGCGAAAGGCCTGAAGCCCTCCCAGCCCGCCAGGGAAAAACGCCCAGCGGAATGTTGACACACCTTCCCACCAAAAAGGGTGAGCACAGCGCCGCACCCAGAGTTTTGCAATCTCTGCAAAAGATGGGTGCATACACCAAAATAGAACACTCCCAACCCCTGTCCTCCCTTGAGCACAGCATTAGAATTATGGTCAGCGATACTTCCCTCAAATTGTGGAAAAAATGGGGGAGGCCTTCTCTGCGACTTTCCCAAACACCATCTCAGTAAATTATAAAAATTTATATAGAGGATGGGTGGACGTCGGGTTCATGTCTGTGGAGGAAGTGGCAGAAGCAGCAAAAGTCATATTCTCCATAAAAATTAACAATGAAGACCACACTATCCACATGGTGTGCACACGATGGAATGAGGCAAACAACCTATTCTTCATATTTGACTAACTCCTGAGCACTGTGCACTGTGATATCCTCACGGATGAGCTCCATGGGGGCCTCAAAGGTTACGGCGTAATCAAACAGTTTGAATTTGAGAAATTCCCCCTCCTGCCCCACCTGTGTACAGGGAAGGCAATAGCCATCATAGAACCCAATCAGGATGTGGTAGAGGATATCACCCTTATTCCACGCATGGTGACCATCAACCTCCCCAATGGCAGCGTATCTCGCCCCTTCCACATCACACTGGAACACACCCCACCTATCTGCGAATTCTGCTCAGCTATAGGCCACAAAGACCATGCATGCCCCGTTAAGTGTGGGATCAAAGCACCGGAATTTTGTGAGGACAATATGGATGAAACAAGCCCAACTTTTGGCAAAATTAAGGACTCCACTTTCGCCTTCTATTGGGGCAAAAGAGCTGATGTCACTTTGGTCGAGCCTGTTTCATGCAAGGACCGTTGTGCACAGACTGCCTGAAAGCAGGCCGCGAGTTCCGCCATGACCCAAGCTTGCACCACGATTTCCCTGGAACAGATTCAGGCGGATGCCATGGCAGCGCAGCAGAATAACCAATCAGATCCCCCACATATAACCCAATGCAACCAAAACAATGAATTATTTGTACACAACCAATCAAACACCTCCAACCATGCTGGAGCAAATCCATCATGCACCACTGTGGATCCTCCCAGCCAATCACATGTGATCAGTGATGATATGGTTCATGTGCATGATATGGAAGGCCATTTTAGCCAATCACAATGTGACAACACTCATGCACAAAACCCAATCACCCCAACTCCTAGTTTCTGCCCATCAAACCCACAGGCAAACAGCAAAAAAATTCTTTTAATGAGGCAAAAGCCAACCCACGCCAGACCCAAAATCCATGGAGTAATCCAAGCCAGAAGAAACTGAACAAAACCAGTACTACAACTGCCAACCAACACACTGGAACCAATCTGGTTAATTGGCCCCATACTCGCAGTATGACCCTCAATAAGGAACTGGGTGACCTCAGTGGGTCTCCCCAGCGTTCCTGATGTGCAACCTACTGCAATCACCATAGGGATGCTCAACTTTGTTGGAGCCAAGGCCCTCACATCCTGGGCCAAAAAAATGGCTTTCCTGCACAATATCCCCGTGGACATCTTGGCCATCCAAGAACCCCACTGTCCACTGGGGGAGGAGGGGTCATGGTCAACCATGCTCCTCCCAGCCAAATCCTTTTGGACGTACCACTGTGGGGTGGTAATTCAAACTAACTGTAATCCTCCAGTAAATATCTGAAGCACATCCTCCCACCTGGAGGGATGGCTGCTTCTAGTGGGTCTTGAGTGGAATGGAGAAACTTTCGCCGTGGCATGTGTGTATGACCCAAATAATCTGAACAACTGCCAAAAATTTTTCTCTGATATCCTCTCAATCCCTTTCCCTGAGGCAACATTTTTCATGGGAGATTTAAACTGCTGGCTTAACACCATTACTGACCGCTGGCCCAAGTCTAAGGCTATACCTCATGGCCACACAGAACTACGCATACTAAAGGCAATGCTGGGCCTATGCAACACCATTCCCAAACAAGCCCCCACCCTGGCCAACATGACGAGGCCCCACCACAACAATAACCAGCTGGTCTCAATGACCCAGATTGACCTGATGCTCACCCCTATAGACTTCCATCACCGGGTATCAGATTTTACAACAACAATTATACCTTTCTCCAACCACCGGATGGTCTCAATAGCATTATCATCCTTGGAAAAATACCAAAAGCCACCAACCTGGCACAGAGTTTACCCAAGCACCATCCATCTTCTGGAGCTTAAACTTTGGATTGAGACAGTGCTAACAACACAGCAAGAAAGATGACCACCCAATGGGAATCCTATCACTGAGTGGGAAATTTTCAAGGCTTGAGCAACCAAGAAAGCCTGCCACCTGAACTCCAGAAAAAAAGCCGTGATGTCCACGACAATCAACAAGGCTATCAGACAGCTTCAGCACTAAGAAAACAACACACCTAGAGAGGGATACAGCCCCCAATGGAGCCGCCTGTGGTTCCAGCTATCTACACAGATAAACTCCCTCTTTAGAAAACACCAGCACTACACCAAAGTATGCTAAAAATCAAAATACATCCTATCTGGAAAAACTCACATGTCCCAATTCTTCTTCTATTTTAAACCAATTTCAACTTAAGCGACTTGCACACAGGTCCACCGAGCAGACAACACACTGGAGTCCACACCATCTGATATATTGGCCGAATTACACCAATTTTACACTGACCTGTACACAGCGGATTTCGCATCACCTAGAGAAATTGGAAAATTTTAATATCCGCTAATATTGATACTATAGCTGATCAACCAGACCTTGTCACACCCATCACTAAAGATGAACTATGGGAGGTAATAATATCAACTCCACGCAACAAGTGCCCTTGGCCTGATGGTCTACCATATGAATTTTTCAAAAATATTTTGACTATATTGCACCAATACTACTGGCAACTATGAACAAGTGCCTGGAAGACACAACCCTTCTACCTGGCAGCTAAGATGCATATGTGGTCACACTCTTCAAAAAAGGAGACCAGGCAGACCTAAACAACTGGCGTCCAATCGCTCTCACCAATACTGACACCAAAATACTAACTAAGATCTTAGCTAAGCATCTGGGTTGCATTGCTCAGACAGCCCTCTCCCCCATCAGTTTGGCTTCATCCCAAATCGCTCAATTTGGGATAACATCCACACAATTGCCAACATCTGCCAAGCTAACCCCACAGGCGCTCTTGCTTTCCTGGACCAAAACAAAGCATATAACCGAGTGCACTGGGGTTACCTAGAACAGTGTCTAAAGGCTTTCAACCTACCACCCCGTTTTATAAACTGGGCACTCCTCCTAACACGCTCAGCCAGGTTTGCAATCAGAGGCCCAGGTTTCCTAACTGACACCATCACCCCCAAAGGGGCCTCAAACAAGGTGACCCGCTTAGCCCCCTACTATACAATTTTACCCTTGACCCTCTCCTCCGCATTGTAAACTCAAAGCTCACTGGAATCAGGTTGGAGGGACAACTACCAACCAAAATGCTCGCCTTTGCTGACGACTGCGTTGTTGGAATCTCAGGCAATAGGGATGCCAGGGTGATTGAGCGCATTATTCACCAGTATGAGTCAGTGAGTAACTCCATGCTGAACAAACAGAAAACAGAGGTAATTGTTATGGGAAAATTCAGTTTGAACTGGGCCTCACCCTCCCACCACCACACAAACCAACCAACCACACATCCAACCACACAACAACGATCCAAACCTTTAAAACCACTGTGTTTACCCTTTGCACACCACCCCGCCACCAACCCAGTCCATCATCTGGGCATATGGCTCGAAGCTGGTGGATATGCACTTGACACCATTGAAACCAACATTTTGGACAACATCACAAAAAGAATGACATGTATGCGGAGGAGTAAAGCTAGTTTAACTGGAAGAGTTGTGTTAGCCAACTCCCTGATCTTGTCAAAGTTATGGTTTGCTGCCCACGCAGTTCCCTTCTCCGCCAACTTTACCAACGCAGTCTACAAGCTCCTGCAGAACTGGCTATGGTCTGGTTACCGCGCACCTGTCAGGCTGGAGACCATGTACAGCCCACGGAAGAAAGGCGGGATGGGGCTGCTCAACTTCATGGAATGAGCAACGCAAATCCTCAGCTCATGGGTAGCTCTCACAACGTCACCCAACCCACCATCCCCCCACTGGGCTAAGGCAGCCCAAACCAACTTCGCAAGGGCACTACATCTGAGGTCCCCCTCCAACCCTGCAACTCTGATGAAGTACCTTGCAACACATCCAACTGCCACTGGACCACACAACACCAACCGATATTTCAAACGCATCCTGTACAACCTAAGACAAGGGGATTGGAGCTTCTCCTATGCACAGCAATCCGAAGACATTCACCCTCAAACTGGTTATATGCAACTCCACAGGGGACAAATGGTGACTAACGCGCCTGCCCCACTACCATCCTTTCCTCTATCCCGGATTGACTACCTAGACTACCAAGACATCCCATATGACTTGCGCACCCAAAAGCAGGTGTGGGACCTCGTCACCTGCCCCCTCTTATCCCCACAAGTGTGCTCCACAGTGTGGCGCTACATGTGCCATACGTTTAGAACAGCCGACCACACTTTCTCAATGTTCAAGACATGCGCCATCTGCGGCAGACCCAACACACTAGCACACCACCTGGAAGAGTGCCCGCCGTCTGCGCATATCTGGGCCAACGTGATGCACTTGTTTCAACAATCACCAACAGCTGAATTCTGACTATCCCGCGATATCCTGGCACTCAACATGGCCTCGCCTATCCCCCAGATGCTAAGCGCTCTAATTGTGAGTATTGCAATATGGTCCATCCACACAATTACCCTCGACGCTTTCAACGGGATCCTCCACAATTTCAACCAAGCTATTGTCAGGTTACACAGCCATTTGGCCAACCACTTCCAAGCCTGGATGTTTGGATCACTCCAACACAAATGGAAGAAATGGATGGGCAACTGGATTCCAATCTGGTTTCTTCGTTATGACATTGAAAACCTCACAGTCTTCATAGGCGGTACACCCTACTAGCCCCTGATCTGCCATGCCACTTAAGGTCTAGTCATCCACCACCCGTGGCTCCTAGCCACACCCAAGTGTGCCAAGTCATATCTTTTGAGTTCCATTGTTTTGCGCTCTCTTCCCTCTTCTGTTTTCCGTTTTCCTCTTCCTTACATATTGGATGCATCTGTCCCTTGGTCAACCATCCTCAAATAAATAAAATAAGGTAAAGTTTGCTAAAGTAGACTAAAAAATCTTAAGGACAGAGTTTGAGCATAATAGGTTTTCATAGTTAACTGATTTACCTACGCTAATCAAGTGTCAGGTAAACAGCAAGTTGTTTTTAGACTGGCCTGCCAGCCTGAGTGCTGAAGCACCCAAACGGCAAGCCCAAATGCCAGTGGCACTGCTACTGGTACAAAGGTTAGAGAACTAGGAAGTAGTTCTGCCAATAAGTTTATGTGAGCCATAATCGCATATAGACACCTAACAAAATACCAGATTAACATGGCCATTAGCCATGAGGGTTGTTGGAATACTGGCGGAAAGGGCAGTTTGGTTTTCAACATAAAACTGAAATTGAGGAAAGGGCTTTATTGGAAAGATAAAAGAAGAAAATAGACCAACAATTTTTCAGTGAAATGCAACTGATTAAATAGTGTTTGATTAGTAATGGGTCAAAGCAGGGATTTGGTCCCTAAAATTTGACCAAACCTGGAGATTTTTTGGGGAAGGGGGAAGATAATCTCAATTGAAACTGACATTGAAGGATTTGGCAGCAGGCTGAGTTGCTATCAGTTCAACCTCAAACGCCTGGACTGAGGCTTGACTGCATTTTCATCAGTTGGCATGATGGCATCTGGCCTGATGCGCAATGGGAATTTCCCAAGGCCACCCCACATATGGGCTGTCCCAATTGGTTGGAAATTGGTTTGGGATTCCCAACCCACCCATGCCCGGCGCTGGGGAATTTGTTTGGCCAAGTGAGTTAAGTCAGCTTCAACTCCTGATTCATTGGATAGAGGTTCTTAATTGTCTACAATAGTTACCAGATACACCATCTGTGCATTGGAGATCATCCTCAATGATTTCAAGAGGTGTTTGACGTTGATGATTGAACTGCTGGCTGTATCAAAACTTTCAGTGATTCCAGCCAATAATTTGATACTTGTCCCTCTTTGACTATGTTTTCCAATCATCAGGCTTTATTCCCATCAGTTTTGGACCTTTTAATTTCAATTCAGTAATCTTAATGCAGATTTCCTCAATTTGGTGGACAAGTTCAGCTGAGGTGAGTGTGGGTACCGGGAGAGGAATCTTAAGAGGGAGGGCTGTTAACCAGCACTCATCTACCATGTGGGCAAGGTCGCCCTGGGTGATGAGGGGTACAGCCGCCCTCTTAGGACCCTTCTTGTTTGGGAATGTAAAAATTGCCTGATCTACACAAAGGGGACTTTATCCTGGACTTACATTACCCTTTCCTTTTTCCAAAAGAAGGGCGCCACCACCAGGAAACTGCATAAGGGCTATATTTTTGTGCGCCTTGGGCAACTTGATCGCCATCAAGGTCACAACTTTTCGGGGGGGGGGAGCTTCCAGATGGGACTCATGGAACGCCTCAACCAGTTCCATGCAATTTGCGCAATGATGAGCCTTGACCCAACTTTTCTCATAGGCTGGATAACCCTTTCACGTGACAAAATAATGAACCAACCGTCGTGATTTGAGGGATGCTAAGATGTTTTCCACCTTGGCTTCTTCCGCATCCTTGATCACTATTGACTCTGGATTGATGGGAATAATCCCCTTGAATGGGAACAACTGAGATACGTGGAAGACAAGGTTCTGTTTCCAATGAGCTGGCAGCAATAACTGGAAAGCACCATTGCCCAAGTCTTCCTCCACCAGGTGGGAACCCAAACGCTTGCTTGAAAACTTTTGGGAAGGTACCTGCATCCACAAATGGGGCATATCCAACATAACATATGAGCCCACCGTTATATCATGGCCAGGAAGCCGTTTTCAATCTGAAAACCGCTTATAATCATTGATAACCTTTGTGATATGATCCTGCACTAAGGACTGTGTAGACTGAATGTGCTTAACGTGATCTTCAGCAGCAGGGACCTCTGGACGCGAACAGGACTGACCAAAAATGAGGGATTGTACCCCAATGTCACTTCATAGGGAGAAAACCCCATAGAGGCGTGAGTTCCATTATTATAGGCAAATTGGGTGAGAGGGAGGTCATTGGCCCAGGTATCTTGTGCATACACCGTGTAGCAACGCAAATACTGTTCCAAAATTTGGTTAACCCGCTTGGTTTGTCTGTCGGACTGGGGATGGTATGCAGTGGAATGGCAGGGGGTAATTTTCAAGATGGATAAAAGCTTATTCCAGAAACATGCTGTAAATTGGGGTCCACAGTCACTGATGATCTCCTGCGGCAGACCAAACATAGAGAACACATGAAATATGAGAGTGAACGGTTTCTTCTGACATAATTGTGGAAGATCATGGGATAAATAAGGAAAATTTAGTAAACCAATCGACCACCACCATTACCGCCATAATTCCATTAGAACAGGGAAGTTCAATAATAAAATCCATGGATAATGATGTCCATGGACCTTCCAACTGTTGTAAAGAATGAAGAAGACCCTTCCTTCCTGATTGATCCAACTTGGCTTGTGCACAAGTAACACAATCGATGATCCAGGCAGGTACTTCCTTTGATAAACCTGCCCAATTAAAAGGCTGATTGACCAACTTAGTACATTTCTTATTACCCAGGTGGTTGATTGTGGAAGGGTCATGATGCGCCCAAAACACCTCCGCTCTGAAGAGAGGGGAACCCAAACACATGACTGAAAATAAAAAAGATCTTCCTCCAAGGAGTATAGGGAATGTTTGTGAGTTTGAAAGGACAATTAGTTTAGTAACTCCAATCCTTTGGGACAGGTCATTTGAGTTGCTGAAACCCATGAAATAAGTGAGGCACTAGGAGCCAAGTCTACTGCCATGATCATGGGTGGTGCAATAGATAAAATTTGAGTGGTAGGAATCATGGTAACCAGGCCCACTTCATCCATGTCCGTGGGACAATGAGCCAGGTTGTGGCTAAGGAAATTGGGAAGCACATTTAATGCACCTTTTACAAATTTGTATTTTAAAAGTGAAGCTGCATAAATCCCAATAGGTATGAGCTTGACGATTTGTCAATTTTTGGGGTTTGTGGAAATAAAGAAGGGCTTGGTGGTTTATATGCACAGTTAACTCGTGCTGGGCACCCTGTAACAGATACTGCCAATGAGTTAATGCCAATGCTATGGCTGCCAATTCCTTATCATAGATGGCCCATGATTGCTCAGTGGAGGAAATTTTTGGGAAAAGTAGGTGACCGGATGTTACAAGCTATCATGCTCCTGGAGCAGAACCTCCCCCAATGCCACAGATGAGGCATCACAAGCAATGATATACGGTTTGGAGGGATCTGAATGTTTTAGGATGGGGGAGATAAAAACACCTCTTTGATTGACCTGAACGCCTGCTGGAACTTGGGTGTCCAACGAAAAGGCACATTTTTACTTGTGAGGGGTTGTAAAAATTTCTATGTTATTGATTATTATCAGCCAATAACCCCTATAAACTTATTACTTGCACAGGTTCAGGAATTTGTGCAATTTGTCCACGCTGTATGATTGTTGATATAATCAGTTGATAATAGTATGACAACTATTATCCATAGCTGAATGAAAGTCCTAATTCTTGGCCCAACGTTTGGCCAGTATTTCCGCTCAAAATACTTGTAATGTCTCAAAATAGGGATTTATTCCCTCATACCATACAACTCAATCTTCTCTTAGATTCCCGTTGACGGCTTCTCCAGTTTGACACACAGTCAGCAGCAAACCTCAAATTTGGTTCCACTTCTCTGGATCCCCTCTCAGATTCTTATTCTTTTCCTTAAAGAGTCTCTTAATTATTGTACACTGCAATAATATCCCTGAGAAAGAATAGAACAAATGGATGCTGGAGTTTACTACACTGGTTTATCTACTGTATACTGTAAAACTTATTTAAACTGTAAACTAATTTTTTATAAGTAAATTCTAGGAAATTTATAGTGGGGATTCAGCTGTCTAATACTCAGCTGACACCTCTTTGATGAAATGACAGCCATTTCCATTGAATCACCCATCCTCATCTCAGCAGCGATGATCTTCCCCATCCTGGCTAGGATTACATCATTGGACATCCTTAAGACCTAAAATGGAAAGAGTCATAAAATGTATCTTTAACATTTTCCTCTCAATCCAAGTGAACCAACCATATTTGGCAAGTGACCTGCCTAAGTAATAAGACTTGTTACCAATTAAAGCAGGTCACAAACCAACTGATCGATTTGCTAGTTGCAGACAGAATTACTCACCTCGCAACTTACTACTTACATTCCTAATCAGTTGGTTATGTAAACCAACTGATCCCAATTGGTACACCTGATGGTTAATCGCTATAAGATGCCACTATTTCATCAGCAACTCTGCCTGATGAGATCTTAAGCATTAATCCAGATCAATCCTGACAGATCCAACCAGAAGAATATTTTAAAATCCCCTGAATATAGTTACCCCAAAATCAGAGGCAACTAATTTCCAATTCACCTCGCATTAGGTAATTATCCATTAGCAATTTCTGGTAATCTAGCTGGCTGGGAATATGAGCAAAAATCCCAACACATCCCCCCTCTTGCCTAGATTTCCAGTGAGAAAAGGACCAGGGAAGGAGAACATTGCTTTGGACACTCAGTCAAATACTTCATTTGCTCAAGTGGAGTATGATCAACAATACTCAATGCTGCTCAGGATGACCTTTGGCATGCAGCTCTATTCCTCTTCCTCCTTACTACTGCCTAATCAGAGCGCGGTCCCACGATTTACTGTCATGCTGGGCTGATCAATTTACTTGTAACCATATTAATCCCAGGATCCGGTTTTCTACCCATCAGGACATGTGACCTGCTGTCATATTCAGAATTCTTAGTCCAGCGTCCTCAATTTCCTGATTTTCTTCTGTAAAAATTTATAGGTTTATTTACTATTCGGCCAATAACCCCTATAAACTTATTACTGCAAAGGTTCAGTTCTTGTGCAATCTGTCCACATTGTATAGTATTGATATTATTGATTGATAATAGTATGACAACTATTATCCATATTTGAATGAAATTCTTAGATCTCGGACCAACGCTCAGCCAGTATTCCCATTTAAAATACTTGAAATAGTTTGATATAGGGATTCGTTCCCTCATACTGTCCAACCCAATCTAATCTGAGATTCCCTGGTGACAGTCTCTTCAGTCTAACACACAGTCAGCAGCAATCCCCAATTGTTTTTCCTTCTTCTCTAGATCTTCACTCAGATCTTTATCCTTTTTCTAAAAAGAGTCTCCCATTTATCGCACACAGAAATAATATCCCTGAGAATAAAACAATTGAAGCTGATAAAGTTTATTACTTAAACTATATACCGGATGGTAACTTCTTTTTTATTATAAGTGAATTCTGGGGAATTTATAGTGGGGATTCAGTCATCTAACCATTGTTTGACACCTCTTCAATGATATGGCAGCTTTTGCCATTCAATCACCCATCCTAATCTTGGCAGCGATGGTCTTCCTCATCCTGGCTAGGATTCCATCATTGGACATCCTCAAGACCTAAATGAAAAGAGTCAGAAAACGTGTCCCTAACGTTTTCCTCTCTTACAAGTGAACCGTCCATATTTGGCTAGTGACCTGCTTAGGTAATGCGACTTATTACCCATTAAGGCAGGTCACAAACCATTTGATAAATTCGCTAGTTGCTGGTGGCATCACTCACCTCACAACTTACTACTTACATTCCCAATCAGTTGGTAATGAAACCCAACCAATCCCAATCAGTACACCTGATAGTTAATCACTATCAAATGCCCCTATTTCGTCTGCAACTCCACTCAAAGAGATCTTAAGCATTGGTTAGATCAATCCCTGATGGATACAACCAGGCAAATTTTCCAAAATCCCTAAACATAGTTACTCTGAAATTAGGGTCCACCAATTTCCAATTCACCTCGCATTAGGGAATTATCCCCTAGAGATTCCTGGTAATCTAGCAGCTGGGAATATAGGCAAAAATCACAACACATCCCCCTCTTACCTAGATTTCCAGCGAGAAAAGGACTGGGGCATGAGAAAACCACTTTGGACACTAGGTCGAATACTTTATTGGCTCAAGCGGAGTACAATCATCAATTCTCAATACTGCTCGTGATGACCTTTGGCATGTGGCTCTCTTCCTCTTCCTCCTCGCTACTGCCTACTCAGAGAGAAGTCCCCACGATCTACTGTCATGCCAGGCTGATTGATTTACTTGTAATGATACAAGTCCCAGGATCTAGCTTTACCCCATCAAGGCATATGACCCACTGTTATATTCAGGATTCTTGGTCCGGCGTCCTCAATTTTCTGATTTCCTCATCCTAGACAGGAGACTCTTGTTGTCCTTGTTTGTTTGTGGCACAATTAAGTATGCTTGTCTATTTTTGTCCTTGTTATTTTTCTCTCATAACCTCTTGGTCATGTCATTCTTAATTCTTCTCTTGGAGAGATTATTCCATTAATTCTGAGATTAAATACTCTGAAATTGGAGCTTAATGGATTGTAGAGTGCATAATGTCAACTTTCATATAGTCTGACATTCCCTCTCTTGTCCAGCTCATATGTCAAATTCTGAATTGCGGTATCAACAGCTACTAAATAGTTTGTCTGATCAAGATCTTCATCTCTACCAGCAGATGAGTCAGGATGTGCGACGGAACCTCTTCTATGGTCCTTCCAGGACTCATACGCCTAGTCTGGCACCAGAAGCTAGTCCTACCATCAAATTAATGGAAATGATAACCAATCCTTCTTAAACCAGGCTTGCAATCATTTTGTACAACTCTCAGCCAATTCATCCTCTATCATCAATTCCAGAGTTGGATTTTGAAACTCTTCTGGATTTGGCTCCTTTCACAGATGCGCCAAACATCATCGTGGATGCTCTTATTATTATGCCATTCACTCTTAATCGCTCCTTTCTTGTCAGGTCAGACTTGCTTCCTGAGTTCCTCTTCTGACTCGGACAATACTACAAACCCGCTGTCTTGGCTACTGAGCTCAACATTGGTAACAGTATTCATTTCAAACTCCCCTATGCTAAACTATGGGCCCAAGTCACCGAGGCTTTACACCTTTCGCAGATTCCCTCCAATCTTGAGAACATCCTAGATCGGGATATCTCCACTTATGCTCTTTGCTTTACAAGCCAGGTTCTAAAAGTTGGTCCACAAAGCTTCCAGCCTCTCCCAGGTTTCACTGTTACTTCAGCTTCAGCTTCCAAGAAGCCCATAGTCGTCACTTGCAGGATGCCATTTGCTCCTGAACGATTATCTCATCTCCAGTGCTTCCCATTGGTATCTTCTGCTAATGGCTTTAGTAGGGGGCATGATTCAGCAACCCTCATCCAGTATCCCTTGTTTGCTGCCAACCATATGTCTGGTGTTCTTGATGAAGCCCATTGTCAGGCGCTCAAGACTAATCTTTCTGCTCTGGTTACATATCAGGATTACTTGGGGTTATTCGCCCACTGCTTCTTTCTATATTGTTGCTTCCCTCCCCATTCTGGGGTTTTGTGATTGGCTTCTACGAAATTTCAATTTCCCTTCCTCTAGTCACTTTCTCGCAGGTATCTGCATCCACTCAACAAACTTGGCTTCATGTATGTTTAGCCCTTACTAGCGTTTGTTCTCACATTAATTTTGACAGGCTATTCATTCCTACTGCAATCCATCCTCCCTCCCCCAAGAGGCGACATAGGCGGAATCATCCCCATATCAAGGATAGTCAATAAAATATAAAAATTATAAAAATATATCAGTTTTTTCTATTTGGTTTATTATTTTTTAATATCTTTTTTCAATCTTTTATTTTTTCCTTCTTTTTTCCATGGACCTTGACCTTGTTTTGGTTCAGAGGTCCATCTTTCTTTATTTTTCTCCCAAACTGGGTCCTAGGTTCTTAAACCTACTAGTTTTCTATGGTTCAGAGGTCCTTTTATAAAACTTAACCATCTAGATTGGTTCAGAGATCCTTTTTTTTGGACTTGACCTAATAATTAGGACATAACCAGCTTAATGGTTCATCAGTCCTTTGGGAACTCTTTTTTTGTTTTTTTTTCATTGATCCATTGCTTTAGATACTTAGCTTAGTATCAATTTACTACTCTTCCATCCAAAAAATTATAGATGGAGTAGGCATCCGTAGCCATCTTGGCAATAATCTTGAATATACCTGACCACAATGCATCCAATTTGTTTCTTCTCCTGAAACCATTTATATTGCAATAGGCAACTCTTTCGCCTATTTGATACTCTGATAAGGCCAGTCAGTTTTACTGTCCATCAATTTCGCTCATATTTTTTTCTTCAATGTAGTATCAAAGGCTTACAATTGCATCTCGATCAGGATAGTTATCAGTTGGTTCAAGTACTGTTTGGCACTCATCCCCAATGTTGGTTCCACCACTGAATATAAAATTGGCAGCAACATGGCCTTCCTCCCATATGCCAACTCAAATGGCACTTTTCCCATCGCTGTATGATGACTGATATTGTAGCCAAACATCACCAAACTCAGGTATGTTCCCTGAACAGAAGTTCTTCCTGCGACCAGATTCCTCAGCATTATGGTCAGCGTTCTATTCACTAGTTCTACCAGTCTGTTTGTCTCCAACTGCTAGGGTACAGACACAACTCCTCGGATCCCCATTATCTCATTCAACTGTAGGATCACATGAAATGTAAAGTTTGTCCCATTGTCACTAAGCAGGATCTGTGGGCATCCATGTTGATATACTACTTGATCCAGGATGAATTTTCGTGGTGCTGGTAGCATCTACTTTTGCCAAGGCCTTCATCTCAACCCATCTCATCAGATGGTCGATAGCAACTATTTTTTACTTGACTCCATATGTGCTCATTGTCAGCGGTCCCATCACATCAATGGACACCATATGCCAGGCAAATCCAGGGAAGACCAGTCAATATCCAGTTGTATTCTTATGTGGCTTGTGCAGCTGGAACTCCACACAACAAGCTAGATATTCAGTGACATTGTTGTCAATTGACTCCCAGTAGTACTGGCGAATAAAATCAGTTGTTTTTCTCAGGCCTCCATGCTGACAACCTTATGAGCAGCTTGAACGATAGCTGCTCTTTCTGACGGCTTTGAGAATAGTAACCACTTCCTGTTAATCGTCTTAAGCACTTGTCCATCCATGGTCTCAGTGTTTTCCATCACTTTTCTGAAGCACACCTTGGATTTCTTGGGGCTCATTCCCAACTTCTCTGTTGACTATTCTCTGGAATAACTCATCCGCCTGCGGGTATACCATCTGGACCATTGGTAACTTCAATAAGCCATCCACATTCTGGTGAGAAGCCCTCACTCAGTGGACAATCTCGTAATTGTAAGCCTGTAGCTTAAGTGCCCATTGAGCCAGTTGTCCTTCTGATTCTCTCAAATTGTGGAGCTAACGCAACGAATAGTGGCCATCACCACTTTAAAGTGCATTCTGTGGATATACACCTGAAACTGCTTACAGGTGTAAATGACTGCAAGGCATTTATGCTCAGTTACGGTGTAGTTTCTCTCACCGGCTGAGAGTGTCTGGCTCACATACGCCACCAGATGTTTGTCCTCATGTTCATCTACTTGTCTTAGTATTGTGCCAATTGCCATTAACAAAGCATCAGGTTGTACAATAAGCTCATAATCAAAATTCAGATGTTTTAAAATTGGAGAATCTATTAGGTACTGGCGTAGCTCATTGAAGGATTCCTGCGCTTCTTCATTCCATACAAATCTTCTTTTGGATCCTTCAACAGATGGAATAAGGGCTTGGCTATTCAGGAAAAGTCCCAAATAAATCTTCTTTAGTATCCGACCATCCCAAGGAACACTTGGATGTCTTGGACACTCTTTGGCAAAGCCATCTTTTTTATGGCTTCTATTTTCTGGGCTTGCGGCTGCAATCCACTAGAGTTGATCACGAATCCCAGATATTCCAACTCTTTTTTTGAAGAAGTGACACTTCCTCAGCTTAATCTTCAGGTTGGCCACGGACAGTCTCTTAAATACTTCTTCCAAGTGGTGTAGATGCTCAGTAAATGTCCTACTGAACACATTGATATCATCCAAGTATACCAGGATGCATGACAACTTCAAGTCGCTCAGTATAGCATCCATGGCCCTCTGGAACGTTGCAGCGCATTGCATAGACCCTGGGGCATCCTCGTTGGTTGGTATAGCCCCTTCACAGTAATAATTGCTCATTTTTATTGGTCATCTTTTGGCAAATTAATTTGCCAATATCCTGAGATCAGATACATTGCAGAAAAATACTTCACTTCTCCCAATCAATCAGGCATATCATCAATTATTGGCAGGGAATATGAATCCTTCTTCATAATCTTATTCAGCTTTTGTAGTCTATCACCACCCATTTGGTATCATCATTTTTCTTCACAATTAGATCAGACTTGCCCAGGGACTCAACAATGGCACTAAAAGCCCATGCTTCACTATTTGCTGATTTTATCTTCCACTACTGCTTCAGCCACTTTTGACCATCAAATTGGTCTCATCCTGATCGGTCAAATTTTCCCCAGTGTCAACCTTGTGGATCACATCTCTCGCACATCCCAAATCATGGTCATCCTGAGCAAATACTTCCCAATATTATTCAAACAATTTGAGCACCTCCTCTTGGTGGCCTTCCATCAGATCAGCGAGTTGCTCTTGATCAATCAATAGGTTGATACTCTCATTTACCCCTGCCAATAATTCCATCTCATTGAGGATGGAAATTCTTCAGTTCAGCCATCAGGATTTCTCGTTGCTTAAGTCCAAAACTCATAGACCATAAAAATCAAATTTTATATCTTTTATATCTTTTATATCTTTTATATTTTTTGTATTTTAATTTTTAAATGGGACTTGTAACCTACAAAAAGGTTTCAGAGGTCCTTCTTTTCCCCTTCATTAAAACTGGGTCCTTGGTAACTCTGACCTACCAGTTATCATGGTTCAAAATCTTATCCTCTTAAGATTTGACCATCCATTTAGTTCAGTGGTCCTCTTCTAGGACTTGACCAAAATCTAAGGACATAACCATTTAATGGTTCAGAGGTCCGCTGGGAACATTACAACTAATTTCTTTAGGCTCAATACTTTCAATTAGTATTGATCTTCTTCACTATATGACCAGCAGCACTTTTTCTTCACGTATAGGCTACACTTACCAACTCTGGCAGTACTCTTGAATATTAGGCCTTTAATCCGACTGATTATCCGTCCCAGAGGTCCTAACTTTCATCTCTTATTTTGGCAACTAATGCTTGGATCCTCATATCTCATTAGCCAACAGTTCCATCTTATTGTTTAGATCGTTTTTCTTTTGAAAACGATTTTTTGACCTTCAAGGCCATCCTTAATTACACAGGTCGTTCTGGCCTCATTTCGTTAGCTTCATCCAATTTCTCCTAAATCGATAAACTCATCTCCAGCAACTTCTGATCATTGTTTGAGTGTTATTGCATCAATCGATTGTCTCCACTATCTTGGATCAATCATTTCCTGCTTTGCCTTCATATCTTTATTGGTATAGCAATCCAATTCTCCTGATTGATTTCTTCCTATTTAATCCAATGCCTCATCTAAACACTCACTCCTCAGGACTATTTAAAGTGGACCCAATTTCAACCTGAGTTGATCCTGCTGTTCCTCAGAACTATTTCCAGCGGACCCAATTTCAACTCAAGTTTGCCCTGCTGTTAATCTTTATCTAAGTTAGATGTCAGGTAGAACAGGTTTTCTTGCAGCACTAGATAGTCACATATCTAGGCTGCAAGTCCTTTCTCTGGTAATGAGTATCTAAAATTTGCTTCACTTAGAGCTCCACTTCTGAGTTGGGTGAACGCCAATGAACGTGATCCACTTCAAGTTCAGATTTAGAAACATCTTCATAGGACATCATTTTCTAAGTTCTTCTATTCAATTACAGCCTTGTAGTGAGCATTAATTTGAAAATATATATATGTTTGGTTACTATTCAGCCAATAACCCCTATAAACTTATTACTGCAAAGGTTTGGTTCTTGTGCAATCCATCCGCGTTGTATAGTATTTGATATTATCAATTGATAATAGTATGACAACTATTATCCATAGTTGAATGGTATTCTTAGATCTTGGCCCAACGCTCAGCCAGTATTCCCGTTTAAAATACTTGAGATATCTTGGTATAGGGATTCGTTCCCTCATACTGTCCAACCCAATCTTTTCTGTAATTCCCTGGTGACAGTCTCTTTTAGTCCAACATACAGTCGGCAGCAATCCCCAATTGTTTCTCCTTCTTTAGATCCCTGCTCATATCTCTACTCTTTTCCTAAAAGAGTCTTCCAAATATCGCACACATCAATAATATCCCTGAGAAGAATAGATGGATTGAAAGCTGATAAAGTTTACTACCTAAAACTATATACAAGATGATAACTTCTTTTTTATTATAAGTGAATTCTAGGGAATATATAGTGAGGATTCAGTCGTCTGACCTTCAGTTAAAACCTCTTTGATGAAGATTGGCAGCCGTTGCCATTGAATCACCCATCCTCATCTTGGCAGCAATGGTCTTACCCATCCTGGCTAGGATTCCGTCATTGGACATCATCAAGACCTAAATGGAAAGAGTCAGAAAATGTGACCCTTACATTTTCCTCTCAATCTAAATGAACCAACCATATTTGGCTAGTGACCTGCTTAGGTAATGGGACATATTACCCATTAAAGCAGGTCACGAACCAACTAATTGATTTGCTAGTTGCATGTGGCATCACTCACCTCACAACTTAACAATTACATTCCCAATCAGTTGGTGATAAAACCTGACCAATCACAATTGGTACACCTGATAGTAAATCACTATCAGATGCCCCTATTTCGTCGGCAACTCCACCCAACAAGATCTTAAGCATTGGCTAGATCAATCCTTGATGGATACAACCAGGCAAATATCCCAAAAATACCCAAACATAGTTACTCCAAAAATAGGGTCCACCAATTTCCAATTCACCTCGCATTAGGGTTTTATCCCCTAGAGATTCCTGGTAATCTAGCAGCTGGGAATATAGGCAAAAATTACAACATCTCCTCATCCTCAACAGGATTCTCTTGCCTTCAATGCTCATTTCACAGCCTAATTAAAAATGCTTAATTATGTTTTCCCTTGTTATCTTCTTCTCTTAACCTCTTGGCTCAAATTATTATTAATTCTTCTCTGGAGAGCTTATCTCATAATTTTGAGATCAATTTCTCCAAAATTGGAGCTTAATGGATTGTAGAGTGCATAATGTCGACTATCATATGAGTCTGACATCCCCCTCTCATCCAGCTCATATGTCAAATTCTTAGTCATGGTACCAACAGCTACTAAACAGTTTATCTGATCAAGATCTTTGGCCCTTCCAGAAGATAGGTCGAGATGCATGATGGAACCTCTTCTATGGGCCTTACAGGACTCATACGCCTAGTCTGGCACCAGTGGCTAGTCCTACTATCAAATAATCAGAAATAGTAACCAATCCTTCCAAAACCAGGCTGGTAATCATTTCAAACAACTCTCAGCTAATTCTCCCTCTGTCATCAATTCCAGAGTTGTATTTTGAAACTCTCCTTGATTCAGCTCCTTTTGCAGATGCACCGAACATCATTGTGGATGCTCCTGAAATTATGCCCTTCACTCTTGATCGCTCCTTTCTTGCCTGCTAAGACTTTATTCCTGAGTTCCTCTTCTGACTTGGACAATACTACAAACCTGCTGTCTTGGCTACCAAGCTCAACATTGGTAACAGTATTCATTTCAAACTCCCCTATGCCAAATTATGGGCCCAAGTCACCAAGGTTTTATCCCTAGTGCTGAATCCCTAAAATCTTTAGAACATCCTAGATCAGGATATCACCACTTATGCTCTTTTCTTTGCCAGCTAAGTTCTTCGAATTTGGTCCAAAAAGCTTTCAGCCTCTACCAGGTTCCATCACTCCTTCAGCTTCAGCTTCCAAGGAGCCCGTAGTCATCACTTGCAGGATGCCATTTGCTCCCTGCACAACTATCCCATCTCTGGCGCTTCCCATCAGTATCTTCCACTGATGGCTTTAATAGGGGGCATGATTTGGCAACTCCCATCCAGTATCCCTTGTTTGCTGCCAGCCCATATGTCCAGTGTTATTGATGAAGCCCATCAGCAAGCATTCAAGAATAATCTTACAACTCCAGTACCATATCAGGATTACTCAGGTTTATTAACCGACTGCCTCTTCCTGTACTGTTGCTTCCCTCCCTACTCTGGGGTTTCATGATTGGCTTCTTCCAACATCTCAGTCTACCTTCCCCTAGTGACTTTCTCGCAGGTATCTGCATCCACTCAACAAACTTGGTTTCATGTAGGTTTAGTCCTCACTAGCATCCAATATCACATAGATTTTGACAGGTTATTAATTCCTACAGTAATCCATCCTCCCTCCCCCAAGAGGCGACATAGGCAGAATCATCCCCAAATTGAGGATAATCATTAAAAAAAATAAAATTTATAAAATATATCAGTTTTTTTATGCAGTTTACAATCTTTTCCTCAATATTTTTATCAATCTTTATTTTTTTCTCCTTTTTTTCATGGGACTTGACCTTTTTTTGGTTCAACGGTCCATCTTTTTATTATTCACCCAAACTGGTTCCTAGATATTCATAGACCTACCAGTTTTCTATGGTTCAGAGGTTTTTTCTAATACTTAACCATCTAGATTGGTTCAGAGATCCTTTTTTTGGACTTGACCTAATAATTAGGACATAACCAGCTTAATGGTTCATCAGTCCTTTGGGAACTCTTTTTTTGTTTTTTTTTCATTGATCCATTGCTTTAGATACTTAGCTTAGACTCAATTTACTACTCTTCCATCCAAGAGATTCTTGATGGAGTAGGCGTCCGTTGCCATTTTGGCAATAATCTTTAATGTACCTGACCACATTTCATACAATTTGTTTCTTCTCCTGAAACCATTTATATTGCAACAGGCAACTCTTTCGCCTATTTGATATTCTGATAAGGCCAGTCAGTTTTACTGTCCATCAATTTCACTCATATCCTTTTCTTCAATGTAGTATCAATGCTTGTGATTGTATTTCAATCAGGATATTTGTCAATCAGTTCAGGTACTGTTTGGCACTCATCCCTGATGTTGGTTCCACCACCAAATACAAAATCGGCAGCAACGCGGCCTTCCTCCCATATAACAACTCAAACGGCGTTTTTCCTGTTGCCATATGATGACTGATATTGTAGCCAAACATCACCAATCTCAGGTATGTTCCCTGAACGGAAGTTCTTCCTGCGACCAGCTTCCTCAGCATCATGGTCAGTGTTCTATTCACTCATTCTACCAGTCCGTTTGTCTAAAGATGGTAAGGTACAGACACAACTCCTTGGATCCCCATTATCTCATTCAACCTTGGGATAACATGAGATGTGAAGTTTGTCCCATTGTCACAAAGCAGGATCTGCAGGCATCCATGTCAGTATACTACTTGATCCAGGATGAATTTTCGTGGTTCTGGTAGCATCCATTTTTGCCAGTGCCTTCATCTTAACCCATCTCGTCAGATGATCAATAGCAACTATTTTGTACTTGAATCCATATGTGCTCATTGTCAGCGGTCCCATCACATCAATGGACACCATATGCCAGGCAAATCTAGGGAAGACCAGTCAATATCCAGTTGTATTCTTATGTGGCTTGTGCAGCTGGCATTCCACACAACAAGCTAGATAGTCAGTGACATTGTAGTTGATTGACTCCCAGTAGTACTGGTGAATATTTCAGTCATTTTTCTCAGGCCTCCATGCTGACAACCTTATGAGCGGCTTGAATGATAGTTGCTCTTTCTAAAGGTTTTGGATAATAACTGCTTCCCATTAATTATCTTAAACACTTGTCCACCCATGGTCTCGGTGTTTTTCATTGCTTTTTGAAGCGCATGTTGGATTTATCAGGGCTGTTCCTGATTTCTCCATCGACCATTCTCTGCAATAACTCATCTGCCTGCTGGTATACCATCTGGACCAACGGTAACTGTGATAAGCCATCCGCATTCTGGTGAGAAGCCCTCGCCCAGTCACCTTTGACCATTGAATCAGTCTCATCCTGATCATCAGATTTTCCCCAGAATTGACCTTGAGAATCATATCTCTAGATCATCCCAAATTGTGGTCATCCTGGGCAAATACTTACTGATACTTTTTGAACAATTTGAGCACCTCCTCCTACTGTCCTTCCATCAGATCAGCAAGTTGCTTTTGATCAACAAATAGGGTGATACTTTTGGTTACCTCTCAGACAATTCTATCTCATTGAGGGTCCCAAAAATCATGGAATTTCATCAGTTTGGCCATCAGAATTTCTTATCACTTTCTAGGTCAAAAATTCATGGACCAATAGAAAGAATTTTTCAATATGTTATATCTTTTATATTTTTTTGTATTTTTCTTTTTCAATGGGACTTGCAACCTACAAAAAGGTCAGAGGTCCTTCTTTTCCCCTACATCCAAACTGTGTCCTAGGTAACTCTGACCTACCAGTTATCATGGTTCAAAATCTTATCCTCTTAAGATTTAACTATCCATTTGGTTCAGTGGTCCTCTTCTAGGACTTGACCAAAATCTAAGGACATAACCATTTAATGGTTCAGAGGTCCGCTGGGAACATTACAACTAATTTCTT
The DNA here is from genome assembly GCA_022478985.1 of Massospora cicadina. NCBI lineage: Eukaryota > Fungi > Entomophthoromycota > Entomophthoromycetes > Entomophthorales > Entomophthoraceae > Massospora > Massospora cicadina. Next base: position 71,649 of record JAKSZP010007002.1, read on the forward strand.
TAGGCTCAATACTTTCAATTAGTATTGACCTTCTTCACTATATGACCAGCAGCACTGTTTCTTCACGTATAGCCTACACTTACCAACTCTGGCAGTACTCTTGAATATTAGGCCTTTTATCCTCACTGGTTATTCGTCCAACAGGTCCTAATTTCATCTCTTATTTTGGCAACTGATGCTTGAATCTACATATCTCATCAGCCAACAGTTCCATTCAATTGTTCAGATCGTTTTTCTCCTGAAAACGATTTTTGACCTTTGTGGCCATACTTAATTACATAGGTCATTCTGGCCTCGTTAGCTTCATCCAATTTATCCTAAATTTATGAACTCGTCTCCAGCAACTTCTGATCATTGATTAAGTGTTATTGAGTCACATGATTCTCTCCACTATCTTGGATTAATCATTTCCTGTTTTGACTTCATCTCTTCACTGGTATAGCAATCCAATTCTCCTCATTGATTGCTTTCTATTTTAACAGTGCCTTATTTAAACACTCACTCCTCAGGACTTTTTAAAGTGGACCCAATTTTAATCTGAGTTGATCCTGCTGTTCCTTGGGACTATTTCAAGTGGATCCAATATCAATCTGGATTTGGCCCTGCTGATACTCTTCATCTCAGGTAGATGTTAGATGGAACAGGTTTTTTTGCAGCACTAGATAGTTCCAGATCTAGGCTGCAAGTCCTTTTCCCTAGTATTGAGTATCTTCAATTTGCTTCACTCAAAGCTCCACTTCTGAGCTGAGCGAACGCAAATGAACATGATCCACTTCACGTTCTGTCTTCATTAATGTTACTTTCCCTAGTAACATATTGCCAGAATTAGAAGCATCTTTATAGGACATCATGTTCTAATCACTTCTACTCAACTACACCCCTGTAGTGAGCATCACTTTGTAAAAATTGATAAGTTATTGATTTATTATTGGCAAATAACCCCTATAAACTTATTACTTGCACAGGTTTGTTTTGTGTAATTTGTCCGTGTTGTATTATTGTTGGTAAAATTGGTTGATTATAGTATGACAACTATTATCCATAGTTGAATGAAAGTCCTAATTCTTGGCCCAACGCTTGGCCAGTATTTCCACTCAAAATACCTGTAATGTCTCAAAAATAGGAATTCATTCCCTCATACCATACAACCCAATCTTCTCTTAGATTCCTGTTGACGGCTTCTCCAGTTTGACAGTCAGCAGCAAACCCCAAATTTGGTTCCACTTCTTCTCTGGATCCCCTCTCAGATCCTTACTCTTTTCCTTAAAGAGTCTCCCATTTATTGCACACAGCAATAATATCCCTGAGAAAGAATAGAACAAATGGATGCAGGAGTTTACTACACTGGTATATCTACTGTATACTGTAAAACTTGTATAAACTGTAAACTGTTTTTATTATAAGTGAATTATAAGAAATTTATAGTGGGGATTTGGCCATCTAACCCTCAGTTGACACTCTTTGATGAAATGGCAGCCAATGCCATTGAATCACCCATCCTCATCTCAGCAGCAATGGTCTTCCCCATCCTGTCTAGGATTCCATCATTACCCCATCCTCAAGACCTAAAACAGAAAGAGTTAGAAAACGTGTCCCTAACGTTTTCCTCTCAATCCAATTGAACCAACCATATTTGGCAAGCGACCTGCTTAGGTAATGGGACTTGTTACCCATTAAAGCAGGTCACAAACCAACTGATCAATTTGCTAGTTGTAGACATCATCACTTGCCTCGCAACTTACTACTTACATTTCCAATCAGTTGGTGATGAAACTTGACTGATCCCAATTGGTACACCTGATAGTTAATCACTATCAGATGCCTATATTTTGTCAGAAACTTTGCCCAACAAGATTTTAAGCATTCATCCAGATTAGTCCCCAACTGATCTGACCAGGTGAATATCCTAAAATCCCCCAAACATAATTACCTAAAATCAGGGTCAACCAATTTCCAATTCACCTCACATTAGGGAATGATCCCCTAGCTATTCCTGGTAATCTAGTCAGCTGGGAATATGGGCAAAAATCCCAACAGGGGTGGAGAGGAGCAGCTAACTGGGAAAGGGCCAGGGAAAATTTTTCAGGAAAATAATGGTGCCCAAGAAACTCTGTAATTGTTTCTGAGTTGTTGGAGTAGGCCATTCAAGGATGACGTCCAACTTGCTGGGGGGAATCGTATAACCATCTTAAGGACTAGGTTCCCAAGAAAGTTAACTTCCTCCTTATAAAACTTGCATTTTGAAGGCTTGACAAACAAGCCCGCCTTGTGCAAAGCAGCCACGACCTCTTCCAAGTCTTTAGCGTGTTGTTTGGGATTTGAGGATTGAACCAAGATGTTGTCAATATATGCGACCATGAAAGTAAACTGGAGGTCGCCCAGTACACTGTCAATCATTCTTTGAAACATAGCGGGCGTGTTCTTCAACCCAAAGGGCATTATGCAGAATTGAAAGATACCTCATTTGGTTTGTATCATGGTAAGCCACTCTTGGCCTTCCATTACCCATATTTGGTTGAAGTCATTAATCAGGGCAAGCTTGGAGAACGCATGAGACTTAGCAATCGCTTGACTGATAATTTTCTCCAGGGGCAAAAAGTAGGGATCACTTGCTATAATTTTATTTAGGTGTCCGTAATCCACACAGGGATGGAGGGAACCATCAGCTTTCTTGGCAAAAATGATGGGAGAGGCAATTGGTGACATCTCTTTAAAAAATTAACCTTTCTTAAGCATATCATCTAACTAAGCGTTAAGAGCAGCCTCCTCCTCCGCTGTGTGTGGATATAAGGGGCAATAGATGTTCACCAACTGTACCATTGTTCAGAATACCAAATCAAATTTAGTGTGAGGGGAAGATGGTACGATTTTTCAAATCAAAAATATTTTTATAGCACATCAAATTTTTCAGGCGGAAATCAGATGGAAGGCCTGCAGGGAAAATGAGAGAAGTGATGGAGCTGCAGCCTTATATTTTTCTTAAGGGTATTGACTAAGGGAAATTATCCCTCAATTTGATCATTAACAAATGATAACATATTTGACTCCAGGTGAATCTTAACAAGTTTCCAATGATACCATCTGACCCCTAAGATAACCAGAAACACCAAGTTTGGCTTTGCTGAAAACCAATCACAAAAGCTAAACTGATGTACTGAGAAAGGAACTGGCTGACGGACTAGATATGAGGGCTTGGAGGCTGATGAAGCAACCATCACTGAAGGACCTAGGTCCAGGTCAAGCTTCAATTGTTGGGCTAGCTCAACACTCATAAAATTACCAGTGGCTCTGGTATCCACCAAAGCCTCAAAGGAGATATGGTGGAATCTAATACTAATCTTCATGGGCAGTAAAAAGTAGGCAAGATTCTATTTATTGACCACTGAAGTCAAATATGTTGATATGGAAGAGATGATATTAGGATTGGGGGAAACTACTAGGCTTATATTGGGAGTAAACCCATCATAAGTTGGAATGCCAGAACATACTGACATGTTCATGATGCCCCATGGCAACTATGAGATGTGGTTTGGGCAATTTGAGAGGTACTAGACTATCATGACCAGAGTACAATTTCTTCACAACCTGGTTCAGCTGAGAAAAAAGGACCATTGCTACACCAATATCAATGAGAAAGGTGGAAATAGTTAGTAATGATGGTTGGTCAATTATGTCAGGCAAACAGCAAGTTATTTTTAGACTGGCCTGCCAGCCTGAGTGCTGAAGCACCCAAACAGCAAACCCAAATGCCAGTGGCGCTGCTGCTGGTATGGCAATTATAGAACTAGGAAGTAGTTCCACCAATAAGTCTATGTGAGCTATAATTACATATAGACACCTAACAATATGCCAGATGAACACACCCGTAAACCCTGAGGGATGTTGGAATACTGGTGGAAAAAGCAGTTTGGTTTTCAACATAAAACTTAAATTTGGGGAAAGGGCTTTATTGGAAATATATAAGAAAATTGACCAATAATTTTTCAGTGCAATGCAACTGATTAAATAGTGTCTGATTAGTAATGGGTCAAGGCAGGGATTGGGTCCCTCAAATTTGACCTAACCCAGCAAATTTTTTGGGGGAGGGGGTGGATGATTTCAATCAGAACTGATATTGAAGGATTCAGTGGCAGGCTGAGTTGCTATCAGTTTGACCTCAAATGCCTGAACTGAGGCTTGACTGTGTTTTCATTGATTGGCATGACAGCATCTGGCCCAATGAGCAATGGGAATTCCCCAAGGCTACCCCACATATGGGCAGTCCCAATTGGTTGGAAATGGGTTCAGGATGCTAAACCCATCTGTACCCAGTTGCTGGGGCATTTGTTCAGTCAAATAAGTTACATCAGCTGCAATGCCCAATTCATTGGATAGGGGTTTCAAATTGTCTATGATAGTTCCCAAAGATACCATCTGTGCATTGGGGATTATCCCTGATGATTTCAAGGGGTGTTTGACATTGACAATTGAACGCTGGCTGTGTCAAAATTGCCAACAATTCCAGCTGATAATTTAATACTTGTCCCTCTTTGACTATGTTTTCTAATTGTCAGCTTTATTCTCATCAGTTTCAGACCTTTCAACCTCAATTCGGTAATCTCAGCAAAGATTTCCTTAATTTAGCAGACAAGTTCAGCTGAGGTGAGCATGGGTACTGGGAGAGGAATCTTAAGAGGGAGGGATGTTACCCAGCACTTGTCTACCATGTGGGCGAGGTTGCCCTGGGTGATGAGGGGTACAGCTGCCCTCTTAGGACCCTTCTTGTTAGGGAATGAAAAAACCACCCAATATACACAAATGGGATGTTCCCCTGGACTTACAACATGTAACTTGCTCCAAAGTCAGCTTTTCTAACAGCCTGGTGATCTTTAAGCCCAATTACAAAACCAAAGTTATATTTTATTGTGCATTTAGTTCATATATATATAAGTAGAAGATTAGATAATGATCATATAAAAGCAGGATAGCCAATAAAATAGTAGACAAGGCTAGTGTTAAAATAAGGGAGGTGAAATTAAATTTTGGCTTCATACTAGTGCTTGATTTCTTTATCAAAAGATTGTTAAAAGATATCTCATGTAGTCCTAAAATCTTATAGTAGTTTTATTCGATTAAAAAATTACTATTACTTTTTCACTTGTCATATCAATAAGAAATAATTAAAAAAGTTATTTACTGTTGTAAGTTAAAATTGAAAACCTAGAATCTAAATGTAAAGTACAAAAATGACTGCTAGTTGAAGTTGATTATTTATGTTTACCCTTGTAGTGTTAAATTTTAAGGTACGAATTTGTACCTTTGAGTGATTGCTACACTCACTTAAAACCCTATTTTAGCCCAAAGCTTTCTATGTTATATTTTATATTATCCTGAACTATCTTTGAATTACTAAAAATTAACTGCTTTAAATTTAGTGAGCTCTTGAGTTTGTACTTTTTTATCTCAAAGTGATAAGAAAAAAGTACCTAATTATTACTTTTTTGTGATTGGCTATTCTATCTAGTAATTATAACATCTAAGAGGAGGACGGACAACAGTAGTGTAAGGTTTATAAAGTTACCCCCACAGGTTAATTTTTAATAAAACCTTATCAAGAGATGATATGACCATATTGGAGTTGTGCATTAATTCATGATTCAAGATAGCAAATAACAATATGGACTATAAAATTTTTCCTATACACCATTGCACGATGAGGTTTTCGAGTGATTTTTATCCTCCTACCTTATAATTTCATCCATTTTATTCTTTGACAAAAATTGATATGGTAAATTAGTCTCAAGATTAACTCACCTTAAATATTTTTAATTATGATATCCAATTTTACTCAGTACTATTTTTAACCTTCACACCCTGAAAGGTTTTGGGTACAATTTGAGGCTAAAGTTATGGAATATAAATTATATTAGGTGAAAATCGGTTAATTGCTTTATTAGTTTTAAAAATCTCGTATACAATTTTATAACTCGCTTAAAAAGTTAATTCTAATCAAAACATAGAAACCTAAAATAAAGCCTAGATTACAAAAGTAAGTATATTGCATTGAAAGATCATAAGATCTATAAACTTTTTTAAAAGGCTAAATTTTTGATAGGAAATAGAAACTTTGTGTTCGGTAAAACCATTAGTGTTGAGTTTTTTTTGAAACCACTATCTTTGCACTTTATTCTGAGCGTTAAACCACAAAGATGGCTTTAAGGCATTTAAAATTTTCGGATTGAAAATATAGTTGTTAAATTTTACATTTTAGGCCTGTATTATCTGAAATTAAAAGTAAATCTATTATGTATCGAACTACCTTTTAAATTAAAAACTCGAGAAAAGCATTAAAATAAAAACACAATCACTATTAAAAGCGGTGAAATGACTTTTCAAATTGAGTAAACAAAAGCAACTATTCACTCTAAAGAATAAGGCGTACATCATTACCATAATGGAGTACATACAGCCAATTGCTTGATGAAACCTTGCGTGAAATCGAATCCAAGCAGTACACTTACTCATCTTAGAAAAGCAGGAAAATCACTTCATGGTTCATACTTAAAGCCAGGATCAATTTGACTTAAAATAATATTGGAATCCGCATTTTGAATTTCATCGTCTGAATCTGAGTTTTTAGTTCCATCTTCCAAAGAATCACTGATAACTTTCTTGCAAAGAAAATAGAGGTAGATTGTAACACTGGCACCGGTTACGAATGCAGCACAAACTAAGACTATTCTGGGGGTGGAAACTGATGTTTTCTCGGTAAAGGATTTCAAAGATGACCCGATGTAAATATGAAAGAAAATCTTGACCAGTGAAAGTGCGGTCGCTACAATGTATTTAGAGAAGCTTATCCTGGTTGCACCAAACACAAAATTCATAACTGTCCAAGGATAAGGGGCTAACCGAATTAAAAGAAGAAGCTTATTGAAGCTAGTCAGATTAAAGCTTAACCCTACACTTACCTTTAATCCCTTGATTTCTATAGCTTTCATCGCTGCACTAATATAAGTGTAATGCCTCAAGATTTTTCTGGTATAGATTCTCCCAAAGCGTCGCGATAAAAGAAAGCAACAGCTTGACCCCAACACGCCCCCTATAAAGGGGGGAACGAAGCCAAGTGGAAACCCATATATAAACCCACAAAGAACGGACAGTGTTCCGTAACCAGGAATTGGCGGGAAGGAAGCGAGAAAAATAAGTCCAATGGGAATAAGCATTCCACTAACAACCTTGAAAATTAGCAAAGACTTTAAGATCCAAGAGAAGAGTTTCTTACAAATGTCCTAAAGTTCTCAAAAACAAACCAAGACGCTCCAAAAGAGCTAAAACGGCGGTGTGAAAAAGCAACAAGATTAGTAATATTAATCCATTAACAACAGCTAGTAT